>PVIH01008769.1:0-87995 GCA_004025045.1 Sigmodon hispidus
GCTTCCAGAAGCTGTGAGATCTTTGACGGGACCTGTTCAGTCATACATATCACAGCATTCCTGTGCTGCCACATATTAGATAATAAATACTTGTGGGATGAATGTAGTTACACTTCATACCTCGGTGTATAAGTATGACTTTGACTGGATAGGGAGCCGCACAACTTCGCCGTTTTGATTCTTTTTGCAGTTCTTAATTGTTTTTCTGAACTGGAGCACTCCTGAATCTGCATGGGCGTGGCCGGCTCCAGAAGCCCAGCTCCCTCCACGTGTCCTGTCTTCCCAGCAGCCTCTCCCTAATCTTCACTTCTTAAGGACTGTGATTACAATTGTGTGCCTTGGAAGTCATTGATGTCCTTTATTGACATTCATGTCTTAAGACTTTTCTCTGTTAGTTCTTTGGCCTTTTAGTTGTGGTTATGATTAAATTGGATATTGGTCAGTCCCTCCCTCCCTCCCTCTCTCCTTTCCTTCCTTATTTTTTTTTGTATTTGAAATATTCTTCAGTGACATCCTTGACCTAAGACTCTTATTCCTTAATGCTATGTAGTTAGTTGCACAACTGCAACCAGAATACATTACTTGGCTTCCCGTCTCTCAGTTTTGCAGAGGCCTACTCATTCCCCTAGGTTTATGTTGTTATCAACATTAATTAAGCTAATTTGGTTCTCTGCACAAAGTGTCTTTACCAACTTGATGCACTGGCTCAGAATTGGATACAAGCACACAGAAATGGGTTTGGTGCTTGTCTGAAGCTTTTTTGTTGTGTCTTTGAGGATGCTTGTCTTCAGAACTTCTTATAAAGTAGTGGTAATATCCATTAGATCTCCAGCAACAATATCTGTGGTTACATGTGAAGCCATGTCTTGAATGTACCTCAGGACGTGGGGGCAGGAAAAGAGTATGGTTTTACTTATACCCTCCTTTCCTTAGCTCTTCGTAGGGAGATTGAAGATGATTCTGATGGACACTTGGGTCATTGTCATGATTAACTCATGCACATAGATTAACTCTAATGTGCAATTGAGTTGGTTTAGTATAGTATTTAACTAAATATGTATATATTTCTGTTTTGTACTTGGAGGCTGTTCAGTGGCTCATCCAGAAAACAAAAATAGTCAAAATAAAAACAAAGTTCTATGTAGTATGGTAATATGCCCATTTGATGTGTTGTTGATTAGAGATGAGAAAAATGTTTGTTTGTTTGTTTTTGTTTTGAGACAGGGTTTCTCTCTAACTGCCCTGGCTGTCTTGGAACTTGCTTTGTAGATCTAGCTTGCCTCAAACTCATAGAGATTCACCTGTCTCTGCCTTCTGAATGCTGGGATTAGAGGTGCTACCATCTCCTAGTGAAAAAAATCACTTTTTTTCCCTAATTATTTTATGTGTATGAGTGTTTTGCCTGCATGCATGTCTTTGATATTATGTGCTGCATATAGTACTTGTGGAGGGTGCTGGGATTCAAACTCTCTGACCTCTGAAAGAACAGCAGGTGCTCTTGACCACTGAGCCATCTTTCCATGCCCAAATTACTTTATTTTTTAAAAACATTCTTTATATATGTTGTGTGTATAATTGACTTTACTGTCCTGAAGCATGATGGCTCCTATACATTACACAAAGAATCTTAGTAAGCTGTCTAGTTGGCCACCAGAAGTCACTTCTACCAGGGTAGGACTTGGTGTATGATAATGTGCTCTGCTTTCTCAGCTGCTGCATGAGGACAGTAGTACATAGTAGATGTTAAAAAAAAAAAAAGCAAAAAGCTATAGCTATGGAGGGGTTGGGGAGGTGCTCAAGAGACTATCTTCCCTTACTGCTCTGTAGCACATTGTTTTGAGACAGAATCTCACTGAACTTGGAGCTTACTGATTTGGCTAGCTGGGATTACAGATGTGTGCCTGGTATCTGGAGATCCGAAAATCATGCTTGTATGGCAAGCATATTTTCCATTGTCCCATCTTCTCAAAAATAATATTATATATCGATTTTTATTTCTTACATAAAGGTGCTAGGAATTGAACCTAGGTCCTCTGCAAGAACAGTCTGAACTCTTAATGTTGCAGCCACTTCTCCAGCTTCCTTGTTTTCTGTTACTTTGTGTGTGTGATCATCTATGTCGTGATGCACATGTAGAGACTAGAGGACAATTTTGGGAAGTTGGTTCTTTTCTTTCATTCTTATGTGAGTTCTGAGGATCAAACTGAGCTTGCCAGACTTGCTTGCATAGAATGTGTCTTTATCCCCCATCTCACTGGCCCTGTTGTGCTTGTGTCTTGAGACTTCCAAACAAGACCACCACAGAGCCGGTATCCAAAGCCAAGAGTGACTCTGAAATCCAAGGTATCTTTGAGGTGATGGATTGTCTGTGGAGGATGGAAATGTGAAGGGTACAAAACATTTGCAGAGTACCGCATGCTGTTGATATCTGAACTTCAGTGCTCTATGAGCCTTTGTGATTCTTTAGCTTTGATGCAGCTGTCATGAATGTGGGCCTCAGCCCTGTCTGTGCATCTCACCACAGCAGTTCACTTTTAGCTCTTGTATAAAAATAGATCCGTGCTTCTTTATGTTCTCACTCTTCACAGCTTCTTCAGACCTTTTAAAATTTGTGGAAAATGCTTGGTGTAAGACACACTGCTAAAAAGCAGCTGATGCCTAGAATGAGGGCTAATGACCTGAACATTGCTAAGGCAAAAGGAAGAGGAGTCCGACCTATTTGCACTCAGCTGTGATGCCTGCTCCCTTTAGAAAACTGCAGTGACACTGAGTTATTACATCACCACCTTTCTGAGGGTTTTTGATTTGTGCAGTGACAGTTGTCTTCTGGTAGGTAATTGTTTAGGGTTAACTCCCCCCCCCACATACACTATGTGTCACAGTCATAATGAGATTTATTTTTACAGAGATGATTGTGGAGGGCATTAGCCTCCTGCCCATGGTGTTACTGAAAAAGCAACTGTTTCCACTTGATATAATTATTCACAGAAGGTACTGCTGTTGAATTAGAGGCCGATGCTTTAACTTTTCAGTTTGAGTAGTCATTAGAAGATTGTAAGAGTCATGGTGAGTATAGTTAGCTAAACATACACTGTTATATGTATGTTTCACAGAGAAAGTTATAACTTGATCTTATGAACTGGGTGGCTTATAAGAAAGCAGTGAGAAGATGCCTCTTTTATTGGCTTTTCTATGTGAACCTTCATATGTTTTGTTGAGGTTCTTCTAGGGGAAAATTGTTCAGATTTGGAGTTATGACATGCCTTATATGTCCTGTTAATTTGGGATGGCTTTATTCCCTTTTTTTTTTTTTTGGTTTGTTTTGCTTGGCTTTTTTTTTTTTTTTTTTAAAGATTTATTTATTTATTATGCATACAGTTTTACAGAAGAGGGCACCAGACCTCATCATAGATGGTTGTGAGCCACCATGTGGTTTTGCTGGGAATTGAACTCAGGACCTCTGGAAGAACAGTCAGTGCTCTTAACCTCTGAGCCATCTCTCCAGCTCCTTGCTTGGCTTTTAAAGAGTAGAAGATTGAAACATGGTGTTTATCTTCTGTAGTTCCTTCCTACCAATACTGAGAAATTGTATATTTAACTTGAAAAAGATTCAGGGAAAATATCTTTATTAACTTATTTATTACATTAATTATTAGAAGGTATTTATCATCCTTGAGGTTAGGTTGGGTGATCAATGTGAACTGTTACTGCAAGTCTTTTATTTTAGGCTGTATTCTCAGGAAGGTTACTTTTATCCAAGCACCCTTTCTTCTGAGGCTGAATGTGGTAGAGCACATTTGTAATCCCAGCACTTGGGAGGTAGAGGCAGGAGGATCAGGAATTTAAGATGATCCCTAACTATATAGCAAGTTCGAAGCCAGTCTAGACAACATGTGACCATTTCTCAAAAAAGCAAAACAAAAACATTTTCTCCTTAATTTTTCACTTTAAGGGGGTTTCCTTTAACTGCACTGCATAATTGGTGACTAGGCTTTGCTTCCTGTGGCAGAGGAGCACAGAAATTCAGTCGTAGTTTTGATACTTAAAGCTGTAGTTCCAGAGAAAAACAGCTGGACACTGAATGCTGTCAGGATCAGCCAGCTAACAGGTATTGGAGATGTATGTTTCAAATTTAATGCTGATGATAGCAGATTACAAAAAAAAAATAATAAAAGTTACTACATTTGGCCTCACAACAAAAAGGTCAAGGGCTTCAAGAATACAACATTTAGGGGGCTGGAGAGATGGCTCAGCGGTTAAGAGCACCGTCTGCTCTTCCAGAGGACCGGGGTTCGATTCCCAGCACCCACATGGCAGCTAACAACTCTCTGTAGTTCCAGTTCCAGGCAAACACCAAGGTAAATAAATAAAGTTTAAAAAAAAAAAAAAAAAAAAGAATGCAACACTTAAAGCTATCCAGGACAAAAATAGCATGTAGCTGCTTAGCATAATATAGAAATATAGTTTAATTTCATATTAACTTGATATATTTTTATTAAAGGTTTATGTAATTTATATGTATGGGTGTTTTACCTGCATGTATATCTTGTACACCAGAAGAGGGCAACAGATTCCATGAGAATTTCAAGTTAGAAATAGTTATGAGCCACCATATGGCTGCTGGGAATTGAGCTCAGGACTTAGGAAGAATAGTTAGTGTCTTTAACTGCTGAGCCATTTTCCCAGCCCTGAGATTATTGTTGATTAAATAAATTGATTATTGAGTCATTAAGAAGCTAAGAATGGTAGAGGAGGGGACTGGAAGAACAGGTTAGGATAGTGCAAGCATGGGTTAGCCTGAGGCAAGAGAATGCAGGGCCAAGCAAAGAGAGCCTGGAACCAGGAACAGAGATGTGAATTAGGTATACCAGATTAGAGGAGTGGAATGGTAGGCACAATTTTTGTTACTGAGTGAGTGGGGAAGAGGTAATCGAGTAAGGATTCAGCCAGAGCTTGGAGGATGGTGAGTCAGCCTTCTGAGTTTGTGGCTAAGTTTGCAAAGGGAGAGAAAATAGTCCTGATGAGCAGGTGTCTTGAGTTTTTGTGACATGTTAAAATTCTCTGCCACTCTCATGTTGGTGAAGGAAAGAAACGACTAGTTGGCTCAGAGAAGCAGTACTGGTTGCTCCTCTTTTGTTACAAGGTTTCTCGTGTAGTCCTGGCTGTGTTGGAGCTCCCTCTGTAGTCCTCCAACTACAGAGATCTGCCTGCCTCTGCCTCCCTGAGTGCTAGGATTAAAAGCATGCACCACTCTGCCCAGCCTGATGCCCCCTTAAATGTCATTTTATCCAAAGTAAACTATCAAAATATAGGATTTTATTTTGTCTTAGATTTTTCACTAATGGTTTTGTTTTTTCTTCTCTTGTCTCTCATTCCAAACACTCATTGCATTTACACCTGCTTCTTTTTCTTTTACAACCAGCCCCCCCTTTTTTTAATCCACTGTTTATTGTGGTGATATTTTATATATTTAATAAAACCAGTCTGGGGCTGGAGAGATGATGGCTCAGCAGTTGAGAGCCCTGACTGTTCTTCTGGAGGACCTGAGTTCCATTCCCAGCATCCACATGGCAGCTAACAACTGTCTGTAATTCCAAGATCTGACACCCTTACATAGTTATACATGCAGGCAAAACACCAATTCACATAAAATAAAAATAATTAAGAAAAATTCCAGCCTGGAATATCAGTGAATAGATCTACCCACAGTCAATCCAGGAGGGCCATTCCTTTAATCTCACCATGGGGAAAGACCAGTGGTGACCTACGCCCTTTAATCCCATAACTCCAGAGACAGAGACCTTTCTGTGCTTCTGTGAGTTCATGGCCTACCACATAGTAGTAACTCACACCTTTAATCTTAACCTGGATGTGAAACAACTGGGTGAAGAAAGTATTTAAGGCAGTTGTAGACAGATTATTCTGTAGAAGTGACAGGAGTAAGACTGAGGAAGCTGGAAGACAGCTTCCTGGGTGAGATTTGACTGTGGTCTCTGTTTCCTCTCTTTGATATTCCAGCCCTTTTCTGATATCTGCCTCTGAGTTTCCCTTATTATAGTCAGAATTCATGCTATAGTTTATTCTTCAGGTCTCAGTATAGGTATCATTCCATTTAAAAAAAAATCTTTTCTTGGGCAGTATATAGCACTCAGGGTGTTGTCTGAATGTACCAGTACTTCTCCTCGGGACATTTTTTGTTAAGCTGCATCATGAGTAACAGCTGCTACCTGTGAACTTTGAGAGCACTGGAACTAGTCTTGTTTTCTGTGGACCCCTTATTTATCTCTTTCAAAAGATACATGTATATAGTACTTTACTGTTATTGGGCATTCACATTTTTTCATTAGTATTTCCTACTATAGCCAGCATCACCATAAACTTTCTTGTGTATGCACAGTGTACATACACAGTATACCTTTTAAGATACTTTAAACAAGCAGGTATGAGTACCTGAGTTCAGATTTTTTTTTCCCACAAGGAACTATATTAGGTTTATTGAGGAGGAGGAGGGGGGAGAGGGAGAGGGAGAGAGAGAGAGAGAGAGAGAGAGAGAGAGAGAGAGAGAGAGAGAGAGAGAGAGAGAGAGAGAGAGAGAGAGAGAGCGCGAGCGTGTGTGTGTGTGTGTGTGTGTGTGTGTGTGTGTGTGTGTGTGTGTAGGGTAGGGTAGTGGGGCAAAGAGGAAGAGAAAAGAGCCTGAGTTCAGATTTCTAACACATAAGTAAAAGCTGGACATTGTGGCACCTATGCAGATAGATATATACGGATAACTTTAGCTTTAGGGGCAGGGGGAGGGGGTGGTAGTGGTGTGTGTACTGGAGGATAGTAGAGACAGGCAGATAGATCCTGAAGGCTTGCTAGTCAGCCAGTCAGTCTATTAAAACAGTAAGCTTCAGGTTTAATGCAGAAACCCTCTGAAAGAACAAGGAGGAGGCAGTAGAGGGCACCTGGATAGGTGCTCATGTGTTTACACATGCATACACCCCACCCTAATATTTTAAATTAATGATACAGGAAGGCCATACAACAAAGCATACATTTAGTTATAGGAGGTGTGCATGTGTGTTTATATATTGTGACTTACTTCAAAATGAATAGCCTGTACAGTAGAATAGCATTTGCTTTGCTCAGATTTTATTTTTAATAAGGGACTTTATGCTTCACATCTTAGGTTAAACAGATTGTAAGATGAGACCACAGTGCTGCTGAGAGAAGGCAACAGTAGCAGGGTCTGTGTCTTGCTGCTTTAAATAGGTTGTTAAGGGCAGTTCTTGAAGAGATGACTTTGGAGAAGGCCAGAAGCAGGCATGAGTGGTGCAGAGATCTGGGGATAGAGCATTGCAGGCAGAAGGAACATCTGTGCACAAGTCTCCAGATGGGAGCTTGCTGTTGTGGTCAAGGAGCAGTAGAAAGAGCTGTAGTACTGGGAGGAAGGGAGAAAGGGAGGGAGGGGGGGAGCATTAATTGTCAGGATCACACCTCTAGGTTACAAAGAACTCTGACCACTGTGTTATCCTATTGCCATGAAGATTAGAAACTAGGAGACTGCTTTGGAGGTCTTTGTGGTAATCTGTTTGAAAGAGGATGGGGCCTTGGGTTAGGGTGGCATGGTAAAGGCAACCAACAGCGATTGGGTTTGGATTTTGTGAATTGATGCATACGGAGAGATGCAAGTTTTAGTGCCAGTTATAACTAGCTCAAGGGAAACCAGGCTGTGGTGATGCATGCCTTTAATCCCCGCACTCAGGAGGCAGAGGCAGGTGGATCTTTGTGAGTTCGAGGCCAGCATAGTCTACAGCATGAGTTCCAGAACAGGCTCCAAAACTACATAGAGAAACTGGGTCTCAACCCCCCCCAAAAGAAAACCCCAACAACAACAACTGGCAAAAACCCAAAGTTCAAGGGAACCGTAGTCAGTGTTGAGAATGCCTTTCTGTTTAGAATGTTTGTACATGACTTATCTGAAATTCCCTTAGCTTGGGAGTGGAACTAGGAAAGGCAAGGGACCAAACTTAGCTGTATTGTAAAGTCAGCTGCTAATGTAAGGGTTCTCATTCTTTGAGTCACGTCCCTCCAGGGGTCGCATATTATATATCTTGCATATCAGATATTTACATTACCATTCATAACAGCAAAATTACAGTTATGAAGAAACAATGAAATTTATGGTTAAAGGCTCTCTTGTTAGGAAGGTTGAGACTCACTGTGCTAATGTAACGGGAAGATTCTGTGACAGCACTTGTGTAAATTTCTCATCTGCGTTGGTCATTTATTTAATGTAAAGGGCGTGTCTGTCGATTGTGTGTTTGTTTAAGTAATATGCTGAATTCTGGCATTTAGTGTGATTGTGTTCAACTAGACCTGTTTAATATTAAGTGTGAAATAGGTTGCAGCTGTAATAAGAAATGCAGTGGGTGTCTATCTGCTGTTCCATTAGCAACTTTGGCTGTGCTTTCATTGTTACGCTTTATGGTTCATTCAAAAGCTGTATGTTAAATGACATTCATTCTACAGTGGTTTCTCAAAGCCTTAGAGATAGTGAGGTTGTATTATGAGTAAACATCTCTTTATTCCACATTAGTGATGGCAATTATAGAGGTCATAGTTTGTTTTGGGTTTGTTCCTCAGCTTTGGAATGAATGGAGAAAGACCTTGAGTAATGCTCTTGAGCTAGCAGAACTATATCAGTAAGTGCTTGATGGCCACTGTTCTTTGTTGCTTTCCTTAGAGAGAGACAGAGTTAGCCCTGTTTAGAAGGGGAGTGAGCCACTATATAGTTGCTGGAAATTGAACTCAGGACTTCTGGAAGAACAGTCAGTGCTCTTAATCTCTGAGCCATTTCTGCACTCAGGAGACAGAGGCAGGCCTGATCTGCAGAGCGGGACAGCCAGGGCTAAGAGAAAACCTTGTCTTAGGGAGCAGGGAGAGGACCCTCACTTCAAGTAGGTTAAGAGTGGGTGTAAGCTGTGAAGAGAATTGAGAATGGGGCTGGCCAGAGCCAGTAGAAATTTGGTGAAGACTTAAAACAAAACAAAAACCAAAGGAAATAACACTGTAGAAATGTCACTGCCTTAGAATTGGGTGTGATTTCAGGGGAGTAATGCATCCCTGGAATCCCCCTGTGAATTGCAGTTTAAAGCTCTACATCTATAACTTTTCAGTTAGACTGGAGCAACTTTGCTTCCTCCAGGTTTACTTCTGTTATGATCATAAGAGAAAGACTTAAGTAGATGATGAAGGGTTGCTCACAGATCAAGCCATACTTGTTTTTTTGGCTGTCTTCTTGACTTCTGATAACATTGATACTAAGTGTGTGTGTTAGGATTCAGACCTGCCCCTTTGAGACTTGGTCAATAAGCAGGTGATACCTTGGCCCTGCCAGAGCCCTGAAAACATCATCCTAGGTAAAGTCCCCCTTATGAGAAATGCCCCCCTTCTCTCTTTCTTTTTCTTTCTCTTGCCATAAGGTCATGTCTACCCCCGACTGAAGCTACTGTGGACCACTTTCTCTCTTTTTTTCCCTTTCTCTTCCCTGATAAAATGTCAGCACCTTCTGTATGGTGTATATTTTTCCTCAGCTGCCACCTGTGACCCATGCCCACTGTCTCTGCATGGTGTGTCTCCCTCATCAGCCATGAGGGACACCTTGGTTTTAACCCATCAAGTTCTCTGTCTTCTATTCTTACAAAAGTATGTGCTGTTTTGTAACTGCCTTTAAACAAAACCCTTTGTTTCTTTAGTCTGTACAAACCTCTTTATTTCCTTCATCTATAAAGTGATGTGTATGTTCATTTAGGAAGCCAGAAAACATGCTTTAAAAAAAAGTAAAGTAGGGCTGAGGAGGTGACTTCCCAGACAAGTGTTTGTATGAGGACTGGGGTTCAGATCTCCAGTGCTCATGTAAAATAAATGCAGGCAGCTATAATAGCTTGCTTGTAATCTTAGCTCCCAAGAGGCAGAGACAGGGACTCTCCAGAACAAACTATCTAGACTAGCTGAATCAGCAAGCTCCAAGTTCAGGCCAGAGACCCTATCTCAGTTTATCAGCTGGAGAATGATTGTGGAAACTACCTAGGTAAATTTTTGCACTTCACACCATGTGCATACCAACACACACACACACACACACACACACACACACACACACACCCTAAATGTCCAGACCATTGGTAAGTGGCAGAATTCAGAGATTGCCCCAAAAGCTTTCTGTTCTTTTTTTTTTTTTTTTTTTTTTAAATTTATTTATTTATTTGCCTTGGTGTTTGCCTGGAACTGGAACTACAGACAGTTGTTAGCTGCCACGTGGGTGCTGGGAATCGAACCCGGGTCCTGCTCTTAACCGCTGAGCCATCTCTTCAGCCCCAAAGCTTTCTATTCTTAAGAATTTGAATCTATTACCTGTGACCCAATAAATAAGTCTGATAATTATCACAAGGAAATATTGTTAGGGTCTATATTTATTCAAGTGAATTACAATATAAATGCATGAAAAGGAGAAAGGATCCACTTATCTGGAATGGAGTTTCCTTCCAGGTGGAGAAGCAGAGTGTTGTTCTCAGAGACCAGCACTTTAAGCTGCTCCCAGCCACGTCTTAAAGCTGCAGCTTCAAAGGTCATAGGTGAACGCCAAGCCTGCTCTGGCCCAGAGGCCACACCCTTAGGTTCAGGAGGTGCTGAAACTCACTTCAAGTACTTAATATACTCTTTGCTAACTTCTGAGATGGTTGTGACTATAACTGTCTAGTCTTCAACCTCATCAAAGACCTGAGAAGGGAAATAATATTACCCGAGTAGACAGGAAGCTCAAGCAAACAGCTTCTGAGAAATTGACAGAGACAGCTGGCTGCCTGGACAGTCATCCAGTGTTGCTCTGCAGCATCGGGGCATCCATCTAAGTCTACAGGCCTAGAGTTTCTGGCAGACTTTTTAGTGAAGCAAGAATTTTGAAGGACCATTTTACCTATTGACAAAATTGGTCAGGCACTTTCCTCCGTATCCTGTAGAATTCCTGGAAGGTTCTTCTGTGAAGCAGGAACCTTGAAGGACCATCTCACTTTGTTTTGGTAAAGTTCAGTGGTCAGTTTCCTATGAGTCCTGCATGTCCAGTTTATACAACATACTATCAAGCAGTCCAGGAAAGAGCAGTTTCTTGTTGAGTGGCTAATTTTTGCCACAAAGAAACTAAACTCGATGTGGAGTTTCTTTGATGCCTATTATTCCCTAGAAGTAGATTATTCTGCCAGGAGCAGACATGTCTTATTGTCAGAAATACCTATATTCTTAAAACAATTAAAATGCCGTATTCTATAGGTCTTTGAAGAGTTTGAAGATTACCTATCTGAAATATATCTTTGTATAGCTAAAAAAAAAAAAAAATCTAGCATGACTATAAGTTTGATTATTATAGATGACTATTAATCTGTATTTTTAATCATACATTACAATTTTAAATGATTTGCATAAACATAATACCACAAACAAGAGTAGAAATATACATACAGTATAACAAAATTAACTTTAAATTTGTATCTAACCCAAAATTTATATCTGTTGTATAAGGTTTTTGACTTTGTTTGGGCTAGAGGTTTGATTTGCCTGTGGCGGCTTTAAAAAAAAAAGATTTAGATGTTTATATTACTTTTATCTTGTTTGGCACATTGTTAGCTAGCTCTTTCATCTTAATTTAACCCATTTTCATTAATCTGTTCTGCCATGTGGCCCGTGTCCCCTAGCTCACCTGGGCCCTACATGCTTTATCTTTGGTGGCTGGATGGAGTCTGTCTTAACTTTGCCCTCCTCTGTCTCTGATTTTTTGCCTACTTCTATGGTGCCCCACACAGGCCAAAACAGTTTTTATTTACACCATACAACATATCTAAGGATACGTTGCTTGTTTCCTGTCGCGTGCCACCTCGTCCTGCAAGGAAGACGTGACACCCAGGCTCTTCTTTCAGCAGTTTTATTCAGGAACCTTGAATTCTGACTTCTGACTTACTTACTTATGATGGGGACTGACTGACTTGCTACATGTTCTCTCTCATTCCTTCTCCTGCCCCTGGGGAAACCCGCCCGTAGCCTAAATAGCCTCTGGGCAGCCAACCCTAGTAAGCCGTGTAGGCACTACCCATAGGTCCAGGTATGAGGAAGCAAGCCAAATCCTGAGCCTTAGCCATATATGGAGTTGTTTACCACAGAGAGAGCTCACCATCAGGAAGGTGGAGGCGTGGCTACACGCAGCTCTCCACAGTTTCCAAAGTTTCAAAGTCAAGATACCTTTAAACCATATGTGTTTAGCAGCCCCTACAATCAAATATCTTTCTGCAGTTAGCTCGTTAACAGTCAAAGAATTCAAAGAACCACAATACAAAACTCACTAAAGTTAGCAATCAAGCCAGGAGTGGTGGCACATACTTTTAATCACAACACTAAGGCATAGGAGAGGCAGACAGATCTCTTGAGTTTGAGGTCAACTTGGCTTGTATAGCAAGTTCAAGGCCAGCCAGAACTGCATAGTGAGAAATTGTCTCCCCCAACAAAAAGCATAGGTAACTAATGCTAGCTATTTGTCATAATTCTTTGAGACCTTTGGGAAGTATATGTATTTTGAGTCTGCATTTTATTATGTATCCCTGGGAAATAGCATTACACAAGATATGTTTTTCAGTTACTCTGTTCAGTAAAATGAGAACATTAACATCTTTCAAGTCATTAAATGCACTTTGAGTATTGTAACAATATGTACTATTTTGTTGTGTGAGTTTGATGTACCTTGCTGGCAGAATTCAGTGATCACTGAGAACTTCTGACATCTACTGTTTTCCTTACCCAGTTGGGTCTTGTGTCTTCAAATTAACATGGCTTACAGTGGATGTGTGTTGTGTCTATGAGAGTTGACAGTTGTAAGGGCTCATTTTATTCCTGACTTGACAGAGGCCTCATTCAGTACCATTATGTCCACACATTAGTGCTTTATCTAATCCTAGGATTTGGGAGTCCTTTCTCTTTCTACAGAGGAAGGGCAGAGGTTGGCCAGGTTAGTCTAGGTGTCTGTGCTTCATAGATCAGATTTATATTGATTGACAGTGCCTGAGGCTTAACCATTGGAGTTTGTTTGCCTTATTTTTAGCAAGATATTCTTATTTTTCTTTTTAAAATGAAAAGTGATGGACTTATTTTAGATTTTCTCTCACCCCTAATTATTAAACCAAATTGAGCATCTCAGTGTTATGAGAATTAAGACAATGTCACAGAATGCTTGCATTTTGTTGTGTGAAGTCCTTGGGAGCTGTATATGTGTTTTGCAGAATGCTTTGGTTGAAAATATTTACACAGAAAATGAGTTTGTGGTATGAACATATTATCAGCCCTAAAATAAATCTCAATTTTTAGCATCCAAGGACCCAAAAGATGATGCTAAGGATAGGATTTGATAGGAAAGATGACTACTGTTTTTTGTTTTTCTTTAAACATATGACTTTCAGAGTTCTTTTTTGAGATTACATTTGTTGTTTATTTTCATAGGTCTTCCCTACACACACTAGAGAGCAAGCCATAGTCTTGTTTCCCATGGAAGTCCCAGTGCCCCATGAATAGAGACTGTTAAATGAATTATATATTCTCTATCTATTCAAGTTATTACTGAACTGACTAGAAGAGTAGTTTTCCATAGACACAAAGAAAATGAAATGAAGCCATTATTTGGATTGGTTGTTGGTGCAGAATGGTAACACAGAAACTTGCTTTTTCCAGAGTATGATTTCTCCCTCAGTCATCTCAATTCTTGTATGCCCCTGGCACTATGAAGACCAGACTGGCCTGGAACTCTGAGATCTGCCTCTCCCTGCCTCCTAAGTAAGTGAATGATAAGATGAAAGGTGTATATTTTAAAAAGATACTGACTTATTTTTATTTTATACATATGAGGGTCTTACCTGCATGCATGTGTGTGCACTGTGTGTGGGTAGTCCCTGGGGAGTGCATGTTGGATCTTCTGGAACTGGAGATAGAGATGGCTGTGAACTGCCAAGTGGGTGCTTGGGAATGAGAATTGTGCTCTGCAAGAATAGCAGGTGTTCGTAATAGTTCATTTCCAGTGCTTCTTCCCCCCCCCCCCCATGAGATGGCTTCTTGCTACTGTGCCCAGTGTAGCCCAGTGTAGTCTCCCAACTGATGGGTCTAAATGAGCCTCCCATTTCAGACCTCACTAATAATAGCTAGAACTACAAACATGTGCTACTGTTGACCTGTCTACATCTTGATTCTGAAATTATAGTACTTAGGTGCTGCTTCTAGAACAGCATTGCAATAAATATACAAGATGAGTATTTGCTTTAGCAGTGCATGTAATAAGAATTGGAATGATATATAAGATTAACATTGCTTCTTTGCAAAGATTACATGTAAATTCTTGAAACATAAAATACAAGACAAGCCTTAACTATGAACCATATGTGTAATTTTTATTTTCTAGTAGCCACATTAGAAAAAGATGAAAGAGCTAATCATGGCAGTGCATGGCTGCTGTAGTTCTAGCACTCTGAAGGCAGAGGCAGAAAAATTAGGGTTCTGGAACATCCTTGACCACATGGCAAGTTTGAAACCAGCTGCATGAGACCCTGTCTGAGGTTTTTTTTTTTTTGTTTTGTTTTTGTTTTTTAATTTCAGGTTTAGGAATAAAGGGGATATAACCGAATGGCAGGATGTTTGCTTAACATGTATAAAACATTAGAATTGACTCCTAGCTCTGCAAAAGACGCAAGCACTGTGGTGGTTTGAATGAGAATGGCCTCCATAGATAGGTTCATATGTTTGAATGCTTGGGCCCCAGTTGATTAAACTGTTTGGGAAGGATTAGGACATGTGGTGTTACTGAAGGAGGTGTGTATATCACTAGGGATGGACTTTGAGGTTTCAAAAGCCCATGCGGATCAAGATTGAGCTGTCAGCTACTGCTCCAGAACCATGCATGTCTGCCTGCTGCCTAGCCTCTCACCATGATGATCATGGACTCTAACTCTCTAGAACCAGGAGTCCCAAATTAAATTCTTTTTCTTTAATTTACCTTCATCATGGTGATTTTTTTTTTCCAGAGCAGTAGAAAAATAACTAAGAGATGTGCACATAATGCGTGTGTTTTCTCTCAAGCCTACTACGTCCAAGATATTATAACTTTTAACTATATATTTAATAAAAAACCTAGGAACCATAAAGATTAGGTACTTCTACGTCCTTTATTAATTTTCTTTTTAAACAAGAGGAGGTTGAGAGTAGTTACATCTGCACTATTGCACTATTATATTAATTGCTTTAGGGGAAAAGATCTGAAGCAGACATGCCACATGTTAACATTTGTTAAACCTTAGTGGTATGCTATCTCATAGTATTCTTTAACTGTTATCTCTGTGTTGTGTTTCATGAAATGTAAGGATATACAAAGTCGATATGAAAGATTAAAATGTGAGTAAAACTATTTTGCTAAGTTATAAATGTTTAAGGAAACATTGTGCTTGTACATCTCTATCTAACTAATCTAATCTGTCACCTATGCTTTCATTTATTAGTGAATTTCAGAAAAATGGCAAGTTATTTTCAGTATCTGCGTTGTGTGGATGAAACTTCTTATAAAGAACATCACCTGGATACAATTTAATCCAGCTCTAGTTTATTGCCAAAGAACAATATTTCTTGAACATCTCTGTTTGGACAGATGTTTGATTTATAGATTTTTAAATTGAGGTGTCAAATACTAACAGTTTTGGAGCTTAAGAGTTTTAAAACCTGTGATAATTCAGTCACCAAAATTATCCTTTTATTATTTATTAGATCCTGTATTAAAGGTGCAGACCAGATGTTCACTTAGTGTAACTAATTTTATTTTTTTCTTTTAAAGAAGCAATTTCTTTTTCTTCTTCTTCTTTTTTTTTAAATTAATTTATTTATTATGCATACAGTTTTACAGAAGAGGGCACCAGACCTCATCATAGATGGTTGTGAGCCACCATGTGGTTTTGCTGGGAATTGAACTCAGGTCCTCTGGAAGAACAGCCAGTGCTCTTAACCTCTGAGCCATCTCTCCAGCCCCTTCTTTTTCTTCTAAATCTTGTTTTTTTCTTACTAAATTTCTCAGGGCTGAAGTGACATTCTTACTAAAACAAGGCATACAATCTTAACTCTTTTGCTTGATGCTTGCCAAGTTTAAATATTTTTTTATGTAGAAGTGTTTAATTGATTAATTA
This sequence comes from Sigmodon hispidus, assembly GCA_004025045.1. Taxonomy (NCBI): domain Eukaryota; kingdom Metazoa; phylum Chordata; class Mammalia; order Rodentia; family Cricetidae; genus Sigmodon; species Sigmodon hispidus. The sequence continues at coordinate 16,233 of PVIH01008769.1, forward strand.
ATTAGTGTGTGTTAGGTAGGTAGGTAGATTGATAGATAGATAGATAGATAGATAGATAGATAGATAGATAGATAGATAGATGGAGGCTCTGCATGTGGAGGCCAGAAGTCAGCCTTGAGTGTTATTCCTCACATGTTCACCTTTTTGCTTTTATTTTTTTATTTATTTATTTATTTTTTTTTAAAACATCTATTTTCTTTTTTAATATTTATTATGTATACAGTATACAGAAGAGGGCACCAGATCTCATTACAGATGGGTGTGAGCCACCATGTGGTTGCTGGGAATTGAACTCAGGACCACTGGAAGAACAGTCAGTGCTCTTAACCTCTGCGCCATCTCTCCAGCCCCACCTTTTTGCTTTTAAATTTAAGTTAAAAAAATCTTGTGTGTGTGTATGTGTGTGTCTGAGCATGGGTTTGTGTGGGTGAAGTGCCAATGAAGGTTAGAAGAAGATGTTGGATCTCTTGGAGATAGAGTTGAAGATGATTTTGAGTTACCTGATGTGGTTTCTGAGAATTGATCTTGGGTCTTTTGGAAGAGCAACAGGCAATCTTCACCAGGGAGCCATTACTACAGTGCCACTCCCACCATAGCACCCCTGCTCTTTTTTTTTTTTTTTTTTTTTTTTTTTTTTTTTTTTTTTTTTTTTTTTTTTTTATTCAGTGTTCTGTCTGTATGTGTCTCTGTATGACAGATGAGGGCTCGCTCCTGGTGGTTGTTAGCCACCATGTGGTTGCTGGAATTGAACTCATGACCTCTGGAAGAGCAGTCAGTGCTCTTAACCTCTGAGCCACCTCTCCAGCCCCACACCCCTGCTTTTTTGAGACAAGATAATTCACTGGGCTTGGGGTTTGCAGGTTTTGGCTACATTGAGTGATGTAAGATGTCTTTCTGTATGCTGTGAATATCATTGGTTAATAAAGAGACTGTTTGGACCTATGGTAAGGCATCTTAGAAGTAGGCAGGAAGTCCAAGCAGATAAAGGAGGAGGAGGAGGGCAGAGTGAGAGAGATATAATTCAACCGCCCAAGAATCAACATGTAATAGTAACACAGGTAAGCCTTGGGCCATGTGGCAAGACAGATGAATGGAATTGGGCTGACTTAAGATGAGAGAGCTAGCAAACAGTAAGCCTGAGCATAGGCTAAACATGCATGAAATTAATATATAAGCATCTGAGTCATTTTTGTGGGGCTAACCTGCTGCGGGGCTAGGCTAGGCCAGAAACAACTACTACTGCTGACTGACTAGGAAGCCCAGGGATCATCCAATCTCTGCTTCACAAGTGTTTTACCATACTTTAATTATCATCATTTTTAATTATCAGCATTTCCAGCATCTCTAGCTGCCCCCAGAGTCCTGTGATCATGCATGGGCCAACTAGGACAATGCCTGAGTACTGAGAGTGCATACATGGCTTTAAGACTCTGGTGGTCTAGTGGTTTGGATTCGGCTCTCCTTTGCTGCCTGGATTTGGTTCCCACAGTGGGAACCAATGATCACACCTGGTCAGAGACAGAGATTTATGCAGACAGTGATGTACAGAGAGCGCTCACATGGCAAGTTTTATGGCGGGGGAGAAAGAGGAAGAGAGCGAGAGAAAGGGGGTAGAGGGAGGGAGGGAAGAAGAAAGAGAGAGAGAGAGAAGAGGTGGGGAGGAGCTTGTCTTTATCACAATTTTCTTGTGGCCATAGAACCCTGGGCTGACTAGTACAGTGTCTGAGTACTGACAACTCATGCATGGCCTAGGACTTTGGAGTTAATGCTGGCCTGGAGTTTATAGAAATCTGCCTGTCTCTGCCTCCTCCAGTGCTGGGATTAAAGGTTTGTACCAGGACTATCTGCTTTGAATTTTTTGTTTTTGGTGCTGAGGATCAAACTCAAGTCCACATGCTTATACAGCAAGCAGCCTAGAAACTAAGTTATCTCTAAGCCCCTGAGATGACTTTTTAACCTCTTAAATTATCACATAGTATTTGGATACTTACATGGTAAGCTATGGCAATTCAGCACTTGTATATTGTGGTAGTTACTTTTGTGTTGCTGTGTCAACAATGCCTGTTAATAGTAAGGAAGGAAAGGGTTTTTTTTTTTTTTAATGTCTGACTCATTTGCTATGGTTGGGATGTGTGTGTTGAGGCAGCGCAGAACATGTTGGCCAGATGTCTGGTGTAAGCTATTCACATTATGATGGACAAGGAAGCAGAGATTGTGGGAGGAGAGGGTAAGGTCAGTTATAACTGGTAAAGGCCTGCCTTTAGTGACCTGTTTTGGTCAGTTAGATCCTACCTCCTAAAGTTTCTATAACCTCCCTAAAAAATAACCTCCTGCTGGGGAACAAGTTCAAAATATAAGCCTGTCCAGATGGACATTTCAGAATTAAGCAGTAGCAATATACAGTGTATAATGATCAGGTCAGAGAAATTAACATTTTCCTTTCCTCAGACATGGATTATCTCTGTTTGGCAAGCTTTTAACTCCTCTTCTTATTTCATAATTATAAATTGGAAGTTCCCCATCTGTGCTGTGCCATTGAATACTAGCTCGTTCTTTATCTATTGAGCTTTGTTATTTGATGTTTAGTATTTAATATTTAAATCTTTTTTTTTTAAACTTTATTTATTTTATTATTTATTTATTTGCCTTGGTGTTTTGCCTGGAACTGGAACTACAGACAGTTGTTAGCTGCCATGTGGGTGCTGGGAATCGAACCCGGGTCTTCTGGAAGAGCAGACAGTGCTCTTAACCCCTAATATTTAAATCTTTAAGAATCTTTAAAGAGGGGCGAGAGAGATGGCTCAGAGGTTAAGAGTGCTGACTGTTCTTCCAGAGGTCCTGAGTTCAATTCCCAGCAACGGCATGGTGGCCCACAATCATCTGTAATGTCATCCCCTCTTCTGTATATGGTATACATAATAATACATAAATCTTTAAAAGAAAAGTCTAAGGCTGGGCGGAGCTGGAGCACACCTTTAATGCAGCACTGAGAGTTAGCCATATCTCTGAGTTGGAGACCAGTCTGGTCTACAGAATGAATTCCAAGACAGCCAGGGCTACACAGAGAAACCCTGTCTCAAAAAAATCAACCAAGTAACCAACCAAGCAACAAATAAACAAAAATTTTAAGATTTATTTAATTTATGTGTATGGGTGTTTTGCCTTTTAAGAGTGTATGTAGGGGCTGGAGAGATGGCTCAGCGGTTAAGAGCACCGTCTGCTCTTCCAGAGGACCCGGGTTCAATTCCCAGCACCCACATGACAGCTAACAACTGTCTGTAGTTCCAGTTCCAGGCAAACACCAAGGCAAATAAATAAATAATAAATAAATAAAGTTAAAAAAAAAAAGAGTGTATGTACACACCACATGTGTGCATGTTATCCATGAAGATCAAAACAGGGTGTCAGATTCCCTGGAACTGGAGTTACATATACTTGTAAGCTTTCTTGTGGGTGCTAGGAATTGGACCTGAGTCCTTCGGAAAGACAGCGCTTTTTACTGCTGCCAGCTTGACAGCCGCTCCTCTCTGTTTTAGTATCCATTATGCAACCCATGTCTGCTTTCCCCTTTTCTCTAGTAATCACTATTCTACTTTTGTAAGATTTGACTTTTTTGGCTTCCTTCAATTAGTATGAACATGCTGCATTTGTTTTTCTGTGCTTGGTTTATTGCACTTAATAAAAGTCTAATAATCTTCCCCTAGTTGTATCTATGTTGTGACAGAATTTTGGTTTTTTAAATGGTTAAATAGCATTGTGTTATGTATTTGTGTCACCTTTTCTTTATTCATTCATCTGTCTGTCATAGGTTGAGTCCATATGTTGACTCTTGTGATTATGCTGTAATGAACAAGGCCATTCAATCTTTCTTCTTCTACCCTGTGTGAAACAAGGTCTTTCTCTGTAGCCAGGCTGTGCTAGGAATATTGGTCTGTGTACCCCATTCCTGTTTTAAGCTCTTCTCTTGAGTTTCTGCTGTGACTTCCTTGAATGATGAGCTATGGATATAATCTAAAAACACTAATCCCCCTTTCCTCTCCCAAATTTTTGTTAGCTTTTTATCACAACAAAAAAGCTAACTGGGACAAACATACTTCAACTCTACCATTAGTGGATAAATATTCTAGTTTCTCTACATCATCTAATACTTGTTACCTGTCTGTCTATCCTGTTGGTGTGTATTGCATGAACTCTAGCTAACATGGTATGAAAACAGGGAGCCAGATATTGGGGAAAAACTGGAATATCAGAGAGAGGAAACAGACCACAGTCAATTCTCACTCAGCCAACTTCTCAGGTCTAACAGGATAAATGCTATCTTCCAAGGGTCCTCAGCCTGACTGATTCCTTCTACAGAATGAATGATTTTCTGTCTTTTCCCGTTTTATATATTTTCCCCACTCAGCTGTTTTTACCTCCTGGTTTAACTCTGTATTATAACCCTAGAGTTAGGATTAAAGGTGTGAGCTACTACTGTTTGGCTGTTAGGCCTTAAGCTCACAGAAATCCTGAAAGATCTCGTTTTCTGAGTGATGGGATTAAGGGTGTGGCCTTCATGGCTTGACTGTGGATGATTCTGTTCTCTGATATTCCAGGTTGACTTTATTAAATATACAATATATCACCACATATCCCCTCTTGTGTCAAAAATTAAAAAAGTTATAAGAAAAACTATATACAGTAGGCACAATAATTATATATAATTTACGCAAGCAATAATTACGAGTAATGTTCAGTCCATTAAAAATTGACAAATTCAAAGAAAATATTCTATTATTTATCCTAATTTGATGAGTCCAAAGTGTTGTATCTAATTCACTTTCTATCTAATTTGTATCACTAACTGAAAACTATCTTTTGATATCTCTCAAACTTAATCATTTTTACTTCTTAGTAAGTTTCTTTTCTAAAATTGTCACTAAAGAAAACTATAACTATACCTATCTCATCTTTAACTCCCTCAGAAACCTAAGAAGAAAATAGTATTAACTAAGTAAACAAGAGGTGCAAGCAAGCAACTTCCAAAAAAAAAAATGTAAAAAATGAAACAGCTGGCTGCCTAGACAGCCACTCAAGGTTCCTCTGCAGCATTGGAGCATCCATCTTCGGCCTACAGGCCTAGCATATCTGACAAACTTCTCTGTGAAGCAGGATAGTCTTAAAGACCTTTCAGCCCTGTCCTGGTAAGCTTTGGCAGTTCTTTTTGTGTGTGTCCTGCTTGTCCATTTTGAACATCATACTGTCAGTAGTGAAGGCAAGAGTGCTTTCTTGCCTAGTGGCTAACTTTGTCACAAAGAAGATCAGCTCCATATGGAGTTTCTTTGATGTCCATAATCTTCTCTGAAGTAGACTGGTGCTTGGGAGAAGTCTCTGAAGTGTCTGAAGATCTGTCTATCAAAAATACATCTCTGTTTTACCTTGAAAACATACCTAGTAGGACATTAAGTTTGATTGTAATGTCTAACTACTAACTTGCATTTCTTTATATCATAGTTTCTTGGTAATAATAACTTCCAAGGACTAAACATTTGTATTACGTTGTTAGATGAACTGTATAGGTACAATACTTTGAACAAGCACAGAGATAAGTCCAATCCAATGTAAAATACTTAAAAACTAGTAATTGCTTTTTAAAAGTAGATTCAATAATCTATTCTTATATTTTATATTTCTATCCCCCCTTTTTAACCTAACAAGAACCCTGAATCTAATCTCCCTTGTTCAGCTTTTTTTCCCTAACCATAACCAATAATGAATGCAAATAACCAGTCACCCCAAACAATGACAATCATAACCTATTGAAAGACCAAAACCCACTCACTCTACCACATGAGAATGTGGGCACAGTCTAAATTTACTTCCTACTGTCTGGGGGTGACGGCATCTTTAGGGGATCCTGAAAAAAACATTTTGTTAATTGTCAAGTCTTGAAATAAAGTAGCTGTATCATTTGTTGTTCAGTCTCTGTGGAATGGGAAAGCGCAGGGCTTGTCTCAAGTCCTGGCTAGAGTGGTCTGTGAGGCTGGTTCATCTCAGCTGGACACCTCAAAATTGTCCTGAGCAGTTTGTAATATGCTTTATATTATAATAAACAAAAAAACGGTTTCATTGTACTAGAGACACATGTCAGAGCTTTGTCAGTCTTAATTTGTATAGATGTTCCCATGATGACCATAAATTCTGTCAAATGTGTGATTACAGAATCAGCCAAGTCTGAACTCAAAGCAGTTGCCCATTGAAATTCTGAAAAATGTATTTGTTGTATGATGTACATATATTAATTTTTCAAATTCTGTAAAATGAAACACATCCATCTGTGAAATTTTATTTCTGTGTATATCTTTAGAATTACTTCCTGCTAATAATGGAGTTTGGTTATAAAAGGAACAGGTAGGACATCTTTTTACAATTTCTTGGGCTTGTTGCCAAGTGATGGAGAAATCTGTTTTTAAACCTTTGCTAGTGATGCTATTTGTGTATTTATTTATTTATTTATTTATTTATTTATTTACGAAACTCTGAGGCCTCTAGCATATTTTTTATTAATAATTTATCAATTTCATCATTACCTCGTGTTAGAGATCTTGGCAGACCCATATGGGACTGGATGTGTGTTTTATAGAAGGAATGATTTCTATTCCTGATTATTTCTTGTAACAGAATAAATAATGAAGTTTGTTCTGACACATCAGGAATAAAGTCAGCAATTTCAATGTATAAAACAACTCTTTCAGAATACTGAGAGTCAGTGACTATGTTAAGTTTTGTAAAATCTGTTAGTACCATCACGATAGCATATATATAATTCTGGCTTTTTAGCCAGAAATATTTTCTATTTGTAACCTGTCTTTCCTGATTTGCTTGCATCAGTATAAAATGTAAGGTCTCCAGAAATTGGAACCCAAAAGGTATAAATCAGAAGAGCTAGATTGAGGATTCTTAATGATTTCCAAAGATTGCTAGAAAACAATTCCAATGTATGGACCAGTATTGGGATAAAAAAATCATGAACTGGATAATTTGTTTAAAACCTTAGATGGCGACAAGAATTTAAATAGTTCAAAAAAATTGTCAGCTGAAGCTGAGAGAGAATTGGCTTTCATGGAAAGGAAATTACAGGATATACATGTGGATCATGTAGATCCAGACCTTAATTGCATTCTGGTTATTTTACCCTCTAAGCATTCTCCTACAGGAATTTTAATGCAATGGAAAAAATATTATATTGGAATGGATATTTCTACCACATAAACCAAGTTAGAAATTAAAGACATATGTGGAAAAGATTTCTGAATTGATTTTTTATTTTATGTGAATTGGTGTTTTGCCTGCATGTATAACTGTAAGGGTGTAATCCCCAAGCAGGCAATTTTTTTTTTTTCACTTCTTTAACCTTCTAACTGACAAGATATTATATGTAGTGGTAAATGATAGATTGTGGGAATTGCTTACATATCACTTCCAATGGCTGTTGTACAAAATATTGGCATAGAGTGTTGCTATTTAATGTTCCCTGTGGGAGAACGCTTTGTTGTTATCTCTTTACAGGCCGAGAATTACTATAACTGGGCCATATAAGGGCAAATTTTTCTTTGTCCTGTTCTTGTAGAGGTATAGTAAAGAAACAGTCTTTTAAATCAATAACTATAATAGGCTATTCCTTAGGTAACAGAGAAGGCAAAGGAATTCCAGATTGTAGAGAGACCATTGGCTGAATCGCTTTGTTTACTGCTCTTAGATCTCTTACCATGGATTTTCCAGATATCTTTTTGATAACAGACACAGAATTGTAAGGGATGGTTGATTCTTCAGTATTCTGGGGTAGTTTTGGCTAATTTTTGTATATCCTTGCTTCCTGTTTTCCTGATGGTACTAGAACACAGAGAGCCACACTTATTTTTCTTTTTTCTTTTTTTTTTTTTCTTCTTTTTTGTCTTTTGTTTCTGAGACAGGGTTTCTCTGTATAACAACTATAGCTGTCCTGGCAATTATAGAGATCTGCCTGCCTGTGTCTCCTGAGTGCTGGGATTTTAAAGGCATGCACTAACAGTGCCCTGTAAGCCACACACTTTTGTTGTTGCATAATACTTCCCCCCAGAGTAGTGGTTCTCAGCCTTCCTAATGCTGCAACCCTTTCCTTATGTGTAGTGACTCCCAACTATAAAATTATTTTTGTTGCTACTTCATAACTATAATTTTGCTACTGTTGCAAATCATAATGTAAATGTAAATATCTGATATGTAACTTCATACATTGAGAATTGCTGCCCTAGAGATAAGATGTATAAAACTTGTCTGCCCTCCAGTGCCGGGCTGATCAGAAGGGCATGCAAAGGAAGTTGTTGGAAAGGGGAGTCTGAGAAGGGAGCTTAGTTTTAGTGAGAAAGACCTGGCTCTGGGAAACAGGCTCCTAAGGTATCTGACAGCTCATGGCAGAGCTCTGTTTGATTTGGACTTAGAGTTTTGCTTGAGAATAAATATACTCAGTTTACTAGTACTTTTTGTTTTTCAATTATATGTTGGATACTTTTAATAATGTATAGAAATGTCATGGGTGGGTTTCAAGAAGGAGCTCTCTTACTTTCTTTTGCTTTTTAAGTGTGTGGTATATGTAGACATGTGACACAACATATGTGTTGATGTTAGAGGACAATTTGTGGGAATCAGTTTTTTCCTTTCATCTAGAATGGCCTGAACAGTGAACTTTGCTCTGAATTGGTGGTGAGCTCTTTTACCTGTTGAGCCAGCACAGCCTCTTATTTCTGACCTGAGAGTAGATGGCACCCTGTGCTTTTCTAGGGACAAACAAACCTAAACTGAATCTCAGTTTCTGTGGTTGGACTTTTCTGAGTTCAGTGTCCTTTAGGCTGTCCAGGTACAGTTTTTTATGTGTTTGCTATAGTTTGCGGACAGATTTCAGTCATTATTTGCTTTATTCAGCTTTCTGGACTTTCAGTTCCTTCGCTTTTCTGTGTGTAGGTTTTGACTAGCTGAAAGATAAATCCCATGTTTTATTGTTCTTTTTTTTCTGGGAGGCAAATGGGTAACTAAAGTTTAGAAGGCAAAATACAAATTTCCCATGATCCTGGGTCATTCAGACAGTTTGGACTCTTAGCCTTTATATAGGCTAAGTTCTCCATGGCATTATTTGAGAGGAGGCAAAAAGGAGGTGGTTTTGTGACAAATACAACAACATTTGGATGCGTAGATTTGAGAAAATGGAGTGTGTTGATTGTGCAGCCAGTTTGGATCACATATGCATTATCAGAAGTCGCTCTCCCTAACCCCCAGCTCTCATGCAGAAGTAGATGCACACAGATTTGTACATCTCTAGTCCCAGCTATTTGTGAGGCTAAGGAAGGAGGATTGCTGGGGACTAAAAGTTGAGAGCCAGACTGGGGAATAGAGCAGAATCCTGTCTCAAAAAACAAAAACAAAAACAAAACAAAATTGGCAAGGTTAGCAGAGCTGAAGCCCCATGGGTGGGTGGGTGGTCTTGGCCTAGGTGAACAGTAGGAGTTCCTGTTGGCTGTTTCTGTCATCTACAGCAAGCTCTTTTCCCTGGCTAGTTCAGGAGTGACATAAAAATTTAAAAACTGGCTTCATGAACATTGTGATTATTGTTTGTAGATGTTCTAAAAATCAAGCAGAGATTTGAGTCTTTGTGTTAAAATGCTGATCTACTATTTTCATCCAAGTATCTATCCCATGTTCTGAATACTTTATGAACAGTGTGTTCTCACCAGAGTCTGTGACAGACTAAGATGAGTCCAATATTCTCCCTTTCCCGAGGAGCTCTTGCAGTGGGGAGATGGTGACCCTTGTGTTCTCTGCAGACTTTTGTGATGAGTTAGAAACAGACTGGGAAGGGTCAGGGAGGTATTGCTGTAAAGTTCAGAGGAACAGTATATAGAGAAGGCAGCTTACTTGAATTATAAATTTTTGTTGTTGTTGTTTTGATTTTTGAGACAGGTATTCTCTGTATAACATCGCTGGCTGTCCTTATTCGTTTTGTAGACCTGACTAGCCTTGAACTCACAGAGATCCTACTGTCTTTGCCTCCAGAGTGCTGGGATTAAAGGTTTTCATCATCATTGCCTGGCTAATCTTACATTTTTAAAAAATTAACATTTATTTTGTGTGTATATATGTATATGTGTGTGGAGACATGTGGCATGGCTTATATGGAGGGTAGAGGAAAATAGGAATTGATTCTCTACTTCTATCTTGGGAGTCTTGGGGAATTGAACTAAGAAGTGAAGGTAGGCATCTTCACCCAATAAGCCAGTTCTAGAGTTCTTCTCTGAATCTCGAAAGTTGATTGTTGGGATAGGTGCTTGTATGTGCATGTGAAAATTGTTGAGCAAAGAATTTTCTTTTTAGGATGTTATCAGAAGTCACAGAACAGCTGGAGATGGCTCAGCAACCAGTTAACAGTAGTAGTTGATCTTGCAGAGGACCAGAATTTGGTTCCCCACACTTATCTGGTGACTCACAGCCATCTGTACTGTAGTTCTAGGGGGATCTGTCTGCCTTTTTGGCCGCAGGGACTTTGTGCCTGTGACCAGAGGACAAAGCATACACATGGTACACATATGGTACATTCAGGCAAAACACTCATGTACATAAATAAATTTAAAAACAAGCAAAAATCAAAGTTGTAGAGACAAGAGGAGACTGGGTGAAAGGCACTATGAACCTAGCCTTCCCAATGGGTAGTGGAGATGAGTCACAGCAGATAGGAGATATTGTAGAGGGAAACATCAATTGGATTTGCTAGTTGTCAGAGCAGTTGTCTTGCCTGGGGCCATTAAACTTGGGTATAGGAGATGCTATTAACAACCTGGGAATACAAGAAGAGATGCTGATTTTAGAAAAGAATTATAATAATCACAACTTTTTATCTTGCACTAATTTCTCTTTAGTAGTACTCAGTTTTTATTATCTGCCACATTTAGAGTTATATACTTAAGAAACATTCTAAATCCATGTTATATGCTAGTCTTGGTGGTATATGTATTTGATCCCCTTATAGGGACAGTTGAGGCAGGAAGATCATGAATTTCAGGCCAGTCTGGGCTATATATAGTATAGAGAGGCTGTCACACTCAAACAAACCAAGACATCAGACACATGGTAGCTTTTTTTATTTTTATTTTTTTCACTCTTTAGGTGTCAGTTATGTTGTTACTCTTACAGTATTATATTCTTTGTTCCAGGTCTATGTGCTACTGGGTGAACGTTTACATTGCTTTTCAAAAATTATTTTTGTTGGGGCTGGAGAGATGGCTCAGCGGTTAAGAGCACCGTCTGCTCTTCCAGAGGTCCCGGGTTCGATTCCCAGCACCCACATGGCAGCTAACAACTGTCTGTAGTTCCAGTTCCAGGCAAACACCAAGGCAAATAAATAAAGTTTAAAAAAAAATTATTTTTGTTTTATAAGTATGAGTGATTGGCTTGTATGTATATAAGTCTGTGTGCTTGTGTGTGCTTTGTGCCTTGGAGAACAGAAGAGGATGTCAAATTCCTTGGAATTGGAGTTATAGACAGTTGTAAGCTACTGAATAGGTGCTGAAAATTGAACTCAGGTCCTCTGGAAGACCAGTAAATGCTCTTAACCACTGAGCCATCTCTCCAGCCCCACCTCTCCCTCATTTCTATTTTATTTATTTGTTTGTTTGTTTTTGAGTCATGATCTCTCTATATAATCCTAGCTCTCTTGGAACTCAATATGTAGACCAGGCTGACTTCAAACTCACTGTGATCCTCTTGCCTCACCTCCCCAGTTCTGAGATTAAATATGTGCACTGTGGGATAATGATCTTGTACACTGTAAAGATGTGTTTCTCACATTGGTTTAATAAAATGCTGATTGGCCAGTAGGCAGGCAGGAAGTATCGGCCAGGCAACCAGACTACAAGAATTCTGGGAAGAGGAAAGACAGAGAGGAGACTCCAGCCAGATGTAGAGAAAGCAGGATAAGAATGCTACAGTGGGGCTTGAGAGATAGCTCAGCTGTTAAGAGCACTGACTGTTCTTCTGGAGGACCTGAGTTCGATTCCCAGCATCCACATGGCAGCTAACAACTGTCTGTAATTCCAAGATCTGACACACTTACGTAGTTATACATGCAGGCAAAATGCCAATTCACATAAAATAAAAATGAAAGGATGTCCAGGCAAACACCAAGGCAAATAAATGAATAAATAAATGAGTAAATAAATAAATAAAGTTTAAAAAAAATGAAAGGATGTAAATTTAAAAAAAAAAAAGAAAGAAAAAGACTGCTACACTGAGCAAAGGTTATCAAGCCATGTATCTAAACATAGATTAAAAATTATGGGTTAACTTTAAAAGTAAGAGCTAGATAACATTATGTCTCAACTACTGGCCCAGCCGTTACTATAATATTAAGCCACTGAGTCTGTTATTTGGGAAGCGGTTGCTGTGTATTTGAGAGTGGTCCTGGACATCTGACTACAGTGCACCTCCAAGTTCAGCTCCTATTTACTTTTTAACACTCCGCAGAAGTGAATGAAGAGAAGGAAGCCCGAAGCAAAGGCACCTTCACTTGCATGAACATATAAATAAACATCTTATATATAAGATTTGTGGGTTTTTTTTTTTTTTCCTACCGTGGAGTATGCACTCCAAATGGTGTAAAAACCAGATTCCACAAAACCTGCTTTTTCTACAAATAGAAGACTGTTGGGAGATGAAAACCCAAAATAAATACAAGCTTTTAGTTTTGTGTTAAGGTAAAATGGCAATAAAAGCAGATTATTGAATAGGTTTGTGTGTAATGTCAGATTTAATTTATTGTGATAGCCATCAGCGGTGCACCAGATGTGTTGACTGTATTTAGCTTCATATTAAATTAAGCAGAGCCAGTGGCCTGCAAAGTCCATCTGTACAACTGACAGAAGTAGCTCTAAAACCTCCTTTTGTGTTTGTTACCTCTGCTGTTAGCTTTTGTTGCCATGATATTTGGGCTTTAAATTGCTCATGCAAAGGTGAATCTTATTGAACCTAAAACTATTTTGTAAATCAGCTGTGCTAAATAAAAAGGCTTTTATTTCAATAGGTAATCAGTTTTTATCTTTTGTTACTTATAAAGCAGTGTAAACAAATCAAATAAATAAGATTAGTTAGCGGCTTATTGAGGTCTGAAATCTAGAGAGAGAATTATTACACACAAGTACCAGTTAAATGTATCCTTGATAAGATTTTTCTCTGCATATGTGTATACATGTATATCACAGATATGTATATGAAAACATTTAACTTACTGATTTTATCATAGAAATATGCCATAGAGCTAAAAATCCTTTACTTTTATCAAAATCACTAGAAGTCATTGTAATGCCTTGTATGGACACAGGTTGACTACTTCTTGACCCCACTTTATCAGCATCATCAGGAATCCTGGACTCCTTCTCTGTCTTATGAGTAAGAGGATCCTTTAAGATGGCAGACCTTGCAGCTCACACAGCCTCCTCCCTATCTGACTGTCCTTCCCTAGCTGTTAAACATCTCCCGATTAGACCTGGAAAACTTGGTTCACATTAGAACAAATATCTTGAAATTTTTATCATAATGTTGCTTTTTTAAAGTCCTAAATGTCCTCTATTTAAAATGAAATTCTTTTGTATTAACCTTCTTTCATATGCTAGCTTTCACTAGACTGCAGAATTGCCTGATTTGACTTTCTAATGTTACTGTAATGAATCTTCTGGGAAGCCTAATGATTGAACACACACACTCTACAATTCCATTGTAAAATATTCTGTCAGTACTGTCAGATGTTCCTGATTAAAAAAGAAAAGGGCATTGGGGCGGGAGTGCAAAAGGCCTCCCCTACCACATATATTAAGGCTGTATACCAAGCATGTTCTCTTGGGGATTCTGGTCTTTCAGACGTCATGATGTGCAGTTAAACTTTGAATAGATATCTTCAGTAACACCCTAATAAAAACATTAGGTGGGGTGTAGGTAGTATCTTCTTGGAAAGCTGGAATTAGGGCATCTGATTACATTCTGCTTTGACACATTTATTCTGATAACATGCTTGGGAGAAACACAACTGATTCATGTGCACAAGCAGACGTATTACTCTGTGTACTATGCTTGAGTGCCCGGCAGTGTCAAATATTTGCTCATCAGTCAATGTGGCACCCACATATAGCAGAGCTCAAATGTTCAATGATAAGCTTTGAGATATGTGTCACTGAGACATTTGGGCTCTCACTGAACAGCCAGAGCAGCAAGAGAAAGGCTTTCTACATGTAAGTAATTTATACTAGGTATTTGTAATTGTAGTGGTATTATGTTTGGCTTACCTGTGTGAGAGAAACTGAATACCAGGATTTAATAATTAAGAATTTATTAGTAAAAACCAAATGTTGTTATGAGCCAGATGCTGCTGCTTTAAAACAGCCATTTTGATTAGCAGTTTTTTTTTTTAAATTTTTTTTAACACTTTTATTTATTTATCTAATTATTTGCCTTGGTGTTTGCCTGGAACTGTAACTACAGACAGTTGTGAGCTGCCATGTGGGTGCTGGGAATTGAACCCGGGTCCTCTGGAAGAGCAGACGGTGCTCTTAACCGCTGAGCCATCTCTCCAGCCCCTTGATTAGCAGTTTTTAAATATGAGAGAATTTCATTTAAATTTTGAAGTCTCTTAATTTTGAGTGAACATTTAAAAAATTTTTTTAAAATCCACCATGTAAAGGGTAGATTTCTTTTAATTTCAGCCCAAAGAACTCACATATAGAAATACCAAAATAGTTAAGTGAATTAAAAACCTATGACTTTTTAAGAAAAATATTTATTTATATTTTATGTGAATTGGTGCCCTACCTGCATGTACAACTGTGTAAAGGTGTCAGATCTTGGAATTACAGACAGTTGTTAGCTGCCATGTGGATGCTGGGAATTGAACTTAGGTCCTCTCGAAGAACAGTCAGTGCTCCTAACCACTGAGCCATCTCTCCAGCCCCCCAAAAACCTGTGACCTTTAAAAATTTGATTTTTCTTTGCTTTGAATACTATTAATAATCTTAACTATTCTGTGGAAAGAAATTATTGCAAAAATATGCAGAGTATGTATAATTTTACTTTTGACTGCAAAAGGTATAAATCACTCAGGACAGGCAGTGGTGAAGTAGAATGAATGAGAAAGGGTGTTTTTGTTGTTTTTCCCCTTTTATCACAGGGAGGCATTCTTAATAATAGCTTGAGTGGTTTGATGAAACAACGGAAGGAAACTCCCAGGAGAGGAAGATCATTGTGGAGAGCCATCTCCTATGAATCATTTACACAGCCTCTTGCTGAGGCACAGCTTGCATTTTTAATGGAAGATGATTGCATTTCATAAACAGACCTTTAAAAATTAAAATAATATTGAGCCATCCTCATTTAGGCCTATTAAAATAATATGCTATACATCTCTTTTTAGTAGCCCAGGACAGATTATTATTATTTTTAAACAATACATAGTCAGAATTTCTAATCAAGTTTCTTTAAATAATATTTTGAGTAAAATACTTTTAGAAGGTATTTTTTTTTTTTTTTTTTTTTTTTTTTTTTAAAGATTTATTTATTTATTATGCATACAGTTTTTTACAGAAGAGGGCACCAGACCTCATCATAGATGGTTGTGAGCCACCATGTGGTTTTGCTGGGAATTGAACTCAGGACCTTTGGAAGAACAGTCAGTGCTCTTAACCTCTGAGCCATCTCTCCAGCCCCGAAGGTATTTTTTTATACTAGTGAAAGCAAAAGTATGCAGTGATTTGTTTTGGTACTTTATTTTTTGTAATTTTCTTTATGTGTATGTGTGTTAGTATACAATTATGTGAGTGCCCTCAGAGGCCAGCAGATAACATCAGAGACCCTGGAGCTGGATTTAGAGGAAAGTTGTGAGCCCTCAAGTTGGGGTCTTTGCAGGAGCAGCTGAACAGTCCATCTATCCTAGTTTAGTACTTTACATTACTGTCAGTTTAAACTGGCTGTAATGTTTTTCTTTCTTTAGGTCTCCTCCCCTCCCCTCCCCTCCCCTTTCCCCTTCCCCTTTCAATTCCTTGAGCAAAAAATATATAGGTAGAAAGATTAAAAATAAGGAGGCCGGAGGGCTGGCTTAGCACTAAGTACTGGCTGCTTTTTCATAGGACCTGTATTTGATACCTACCACCCACATGGTTGTTCACACCTGTACAGTTCAAGGGACCTGACACTATCTTCTACCTTCTGCAAATACCAGGTATCTGTGGTGCACAGGCATGCATCCAGGAGAAAACAACCACACACATAAAGTAAAATAAAAAAAAAGAAATTAAAGATGTTAAATCTAGATTTGTTGGTTCATACCTTTATTCCCAGTACAGATGAAGAAGCTGAGGCAAGGGGTGTGGCCTTCACCAAGAAGCCTTATATTCTGACTTCTGACTTCTGTCTCTTGGTCTCTACATAAAGGTGGAAGGAGCGAGCTGATCCCAGAGTTGTCCTCTGATCTCCAAATGCATGCTGTAGTATTGTTCAAGGTGACTGACCCCAGAAAGAAAAGTCAAATTTAAAAGTTCAGCTTTATATTTTACTCTTTGGAGAGACGACTTCTTCTTCTTCTTCTTCTTCTTCTTCTTCTTCTTCTTCTTCTTCTTCTTCTTCTTCTTCTTCTTTCTCCTCCTCTTTCTTTCTTCTCCATCCTTCCTTCCTTTCTTCCTCCTCCTCCTCCTTCTCTTCTTTTTTAATGACCTTATGTGTAGAGCAGCACATCAATCATTAGAGTGGAGTCCATTCATTGCTGCTGGTGCAAATGCTGCTTCTGACCTGATTCTGTGAAAGACAGGCGGGTCACTTCCCCTCTGTGGCTCTTTCACACACAGGCTGTAATAATGGTGCCTTTTACTCTAGGCTAGGTCATGCCACAGAATTAAGAGCTATGTGAAATCTACCATTTATTATTTTAAACTAATCTTTTAAAATCATAGGCCATCCTTAAAGAAAAGTTCTTGGAAGAATGGTATCATAAAGAGATGCAGTCAAGTTATTTCTTCTGAATTTGGTATTGAGCTGCTATATAACTAGATAATGCTAATCATTAGTAGCCCCTATGGACTCCCCTCCCCCTTTTAAATGAAAGAACTCTTGAAGATTTGCCATGAAAATATGAAATGCAAAGGAAGTGATTTTCTAAGATTTTGTAGAATCAACACAATCTGTTGTTGCTGTAGGAATAAGCACAGAGTCTAGATCTTTCAGAAAAACAGACTGTGTATTGTGCATATTCTGTATTTGGTGTAGAGGGAGAGGCCATCAGAGCAACACTACCAGGCTTGAATATATTTGACTGATGTATTTGTGAGCTTTGAAAAATAATGGAATTTTCTCTTTGTGTCTTTCATCAGAGAGGTTTTAAGTCCAGGTAGTGCACACTTGCTTCCTCTAGGAATATTGCTCTTGTTATCATAGCTGTTCTTTATCTGGACAAAAAATAACTTCATGTTTAGAAAATTGAATATCTTATGGTCAGGCTGAGCTGCCATAATTACTCTAGAAGTGAAGGCTGCTGATCTGTGAGGGGCACCTCTTGGGGGTATGCTGGTTTCTGAATAAATTGTGGGAAAGGAGACCTCCCCTCATTGTTTAACTTTTTATTGTGGCTGTAGGAGAAAGAGAAAGTACTGCAGAAAAGCCAGAATCAGAGAAGTTGCTACTGTGGATGCCACTAAAGGAGCTAAGTCGGACCATGTCTAAATTTTTTTTTTAAACAAACAAGGAAACAACAAACAGTGGAGGCCTCTTCTTTTCAACCATTAGAGATGAGAGAGTTATTTCTCTAGGAACAATACTGACTTTAAGGGTAGTTAGGAAACAAACAAATGTGGCTAAGGAATCCTTCTATATTCTTTTTCCTTTCATCACATCCCCACTGTCCGGTCTAAATAACCAACTCAGAGACTGAATATGAATTATAAATGCTTGGCAATAGCTCAGGCTTGTTAGTAGCTCTTTAAAAACAAAAACAAAAACAAAAACTTTATTTATTTATTTATTTGCATTGGTGTTTGCCTGGAACTGGAACTACAGACAGTTGTTAGCTGCCATGTGGGTGCTGGGAATCGAACCCCGGTCCTCTGGAAGAGCAGACGGTGCTCTTAATCTCTGAGCCATCTCTCCAGCCCCTTGTTAGTAGCTCTTACACTTAAGTTAACTCATATTTCTATTTATGCTTTGTCATGTGGCTCATGACTTGTTACCTCATTTTCTACGTGTCCTGCTTGCTAGCAGCTCTCCCGACTCCACCCTTTTTCCCATCATTCTTAGTTTGGCTTTCTCTCCTAAATTCCAGCCTAGTTACAGGCCTGTGAGCTTTTTATTAGCCAATGAGAGCAATAAATATTTATAGTTTATAAAAGGATTGTTCCACAGCAGATCACCGGACCTCTGTGTGGGTGATTTGTTGGCACACACTTGCAAGGTGCTGCCATTAAGTGCTTTATGCAGCTACTGTCCCTCTCTTGAGTGCCCAGAGTCTGAAGACTCAAGTATTCAGTGCTCCAGCTTTCAGCCATCACTTGCACTGTTGGATGTCTTTTGAGGGTATACTACCAGGATCACTGTATCTAGTAAATAATTGTGTACCCTTTACAAACAGGCTGACTGTGTCCAGACTTTTTGTCAGACTTCTTGACATTATGTTACAGAAATTTATCATTATAACAACACTATGGAGCTATGTGTGGTGGCACACTCCTTTAATCCCAGCATTTGAGATGTAGAGGCAGATGTATCTCCTGAGTTTAGAGGCTATCCTGCTCTATGTAGTAAGCTCCAGGACAGCCATGGCTGTATAGAGACCCCCCTGTCTTAAGAAAACGAAACAAATAACACTGTATCTGAAGTAGATGCCCTTACCTTTCCATTTAACAGATGAGGAAGCCTAGATGAAAGTAGTAGTCCTAGCTGACCTATAGCTGGTATATGGTAAGGTAGAAAGGGGTTCACATGGTAACAGTTGGGAATCACAGTCCAAGAGCTGACTATTACCTTTGACTGAATATGGATTTACTTGGTGAAAATAAAGTTCAGGTAGGTGAGATGAAATACCAGGAGTGGGCTCATGTTATTGTTGAGGACATTACAAGACTGTGGAACAGGAAGAGAGGTACAGAGGGTTTTTCTCTTTTCTCTTTAGTTTGGCCCATATTGCTTCAAAAATTAGCCTTTCACAGTTGACCTTTTCCCCATGTTCTCAGTGTTCCCATTATTGTAAACATCTGATTAAAATTTTGGCCAGCAAATATGGCTCAGAAGGTAAGAAGCATTTGCTGTACAAGCCCAGCAATCCAAGTTTGATCCTTGGACTCAGTGTTGGACTTGTAGAAGTTATCCCCTCCCGCTGTTGTATCCACCCTCATGTATGCAGACAGACACCATGTGTGCACACACAGTAATTAATTAATAAATCACAATTTTTAAATGAATTCATTCTAGAGTATGAAAGAAAAATAATTTTTGTAGTGATGTCACCAATTTTCCCAGTCTGCAATTAAGTATTTAGTTTGTCTTTGTCAGAAACACTGATACAAATAGAGTAAGCATCTCCTCCTACATACAAGCAAGAATACTCTGCTCAGATAGCTTCAGGTGACATGATTTGATTCTTATGACTTGGCACTTCAAAATTACCTTTTTGCTATTAGTTGTGGTGCATGCCTTTAATCTCAGTACTCAGGAGGCAGAGGCAGACACATCTCTGTGATTTCAAGTCCAGCCTGATATACATAGTGAATTCCAGGACAGCCAGAGCTACAAAGTAAGACCCAGGATGGCCTTACACTTCTTTATTTTGCCTCAAGAAATCTATATTTTAGAATGTCTAGAAATCAGAGCTAATATTTGTATACAAAGAGGGCATTAAAGATCTTGTTGAAAAAATTAAGTGAATTTTTGCAGATATAAATTGTTTACTAAGATTTAATATACTGCTGCTGGCTTTAGCCTAGAGAATTTACACATACATGCAGTGGAATTTATCTGCCCCTAATTTTTCCCTCCAACTATATCAACAGCCATGTTGTTCCCCCACCCCAGCTCCCCAAAGCACTAAGTGCAGTTATTACTGCTCTTGCCTGCATGAGTATGGGGCCAGTCACTGGAACTCTGGAAACCTTTCAGTTGGCCTGATTTGTTCTTCCCACAACTAACTATTCAGTGGTACTAGCTCACCAGTATGAGGGAAGGTCTGGAGCTCACTTTCTGCTAACTTGCTGCTATGCTGGGGCTCTGGCTTGATTTGGTGTTAAGTCTTAATGCAGATTACAGTAGCCATCAGAAGACAATGTTTCAGAAAGGCAGCTCCTCATTCTGTGGCCCTTATATCCTTTCCCTCTCCTTTTTGATTTGGTGATGGATGTCCTTTTAGAGGTGAACATTCATTTTTATTCTTATAGTACTTTGAGTAATTATGCAGTCTCACTATTGACTGCACTCTGCTAAGAGAATTTTCTCTGAGGAAGGCTGAGAACAGCCCAGTTGTCAATAGTGGAAACTGGGCACACTTAGGGAAATTTGATAAGAGTTTTTGTTGTTGTTTTTTAAAAAAATATATATATTTATAATGTGAACTGGTGTTTTCCTTGCATGTATAACTGTATAAGGGTGTCAGATCTTGGAATTACAGACAGTTGTTAGCTGCCATGTGGATGCTGGGAATCAAACTGAGGTCCTCCGGAAGAACAGTCAATGCTCTTCCATCTCTTTAGCCCCAAGGGTTTTTTTTTTATTTGACAAAAAAAAAATATTTTCTGGTAATTTTCTTTTTATGTAATGATTGATTATGGATGCTGTATCTGTTTCTGTTTCCTTTTGGTAGATACCATAGAAAAGATATGTGGGAAGAACTGACCTCAGAAGACACATCTTTTCTGTAGTTCAGCTTGTGTTCTACTATCATTTAAAATGTTAGCTTTTTTTCTTTTCTGTCATTTTTTTTCCTTCTCTTCCTGCACTACTATTTTTCAGAATAAACATATCTTTACAGTCTTCATCAAGAGCCAAAAGATTTTAATGTAGCATTTACTTAATTATATTATGCATGTACTAGGGAATGAAAACATGTATATGCATATATTAATCAGAAGCATTTAAATTCATTTTTGAGAAATGCTGATTAAATTATTATTCTCTTTTTTTGGGAAAATGTCTGTATAGTGGGGAAACCTTATTGATAATTAGCATGACATTTTCTTAGTGTATTTTCTGTCTATTCTGCAGTGTCTGACAGTCACAGGATGCAGAGACTTGAGCTCCCTCAGGGAATTCCCTGGGGCCTTACCTGAATGATTATAGTGATGTGTGCCGGAGGGAGTGTGGCCCTGAGCTCTGCACCCACCATTAGAGCTGTAGCTGCTGCACTTCTTTCCTCAGCAGCTTATACAAGGGTGATCACTGTCATGCTAGAGGAAAGCAGTGTCTCAGGGTTCTGTTTCCAAATATCAAGGCTTGCTTGTAGCATCTTAAGGCAGTGCTAGTAAATGTGATCCCACCAATAAGTGAAACTTTTATCCTTTTTCTAATTCTGCTTTTAAAGCACTGTTGGTATGTGTTATAAAAATATGTAATTTTTGTTTGTTTTTACATGACAAGATTTCTTTGTATAACAACTCTGGCTGTTCTGGAACTCTCTATAGGAAGACCAGGCTGGCCTCAAAACCACAGAGATCTGCCTGACTCTGCTCCTGAGTGCTGGGATTAAAGGTATGGCCCACCACCACCTGGCAAAATCTGTTATGTTTAATGTGAGTCAGTCAGTGGTAAGAGTATTATTGTATCTGGTATTTGTGACAGACCAGAAGGGCATGGGAAAGATGATACAGAATTACACAGTTAGAGCTAGGCTGCCTGACAGAGTATCACTACCATTTGTTTATGGCAACTGAGCCACTAAGACATGAGTATTTTTCTTGTTTTGATTCTTGATTGGAAACAGGGTTCTCCTTTCATCATCTTTTCCTTCTCATTTTGGGAGGAATGAGTCTGTTGAAGGCACAAACAATAGAAATTTTAGTATTTAGTAGTTCTGAAAGGGAGAAGAATAAGTTTTCATGGAAACTTGTAGGTACTCTAGAACTACTATAGAAAATTATAGAGAACTGAAACTAACACTAAATAAAATGGAAATGTACATTAAGAATCAGCAGCTTTAGTTGTTCTTTGTAGAAGTTAATAGCTGTAAGAATGTCAGAAACTAAGCTCTTTGTTCACAATTACCTTTTGGGCTCTTTTTGAATCTATTTGTATATTTGTTAGAAGAGCACAGTGACAGAATGTTGAGGAGATCAGGTTAACAGGGTGATGATGCTGCCACTGGTGGTGATGCTGAGACAGGCAGTGGCAGAGATGGGGAGGATAATTTATTGAAAGGAGGCCATAAAGATCTGAATCTATCTAGTAGGTCCATTCTACAGTTGAAACCTTTAACTTTTAGCCTGAGTGGGCCTGAAGGTCTTTAAGGAGCTTAAGTAAATTCCTATTGGCTCTTCTAAAATGACTCTGGATTTGACACCCAGTAGCTGTACTAATCAGAGGCAGCAGCTTATATATACACACTGTACCACTTTGGCCCTTGCCCACATTTTCTCTAGCAACATCCATTCTTTCAGCAAATTCTTATTGACCACTGTTTGTCTTACACATGCACAGTCCTAGAAGTATAGTCTCAGTTCCCTACCCCCTCCTCTCTCATTATGTAATTTGTGGCTATGACTGTTCTGAAATTCACTGTGTAGGCCAGACTGATCTTGATTCACAGAGATCCACTTGCTTTTGCCTCCTGAGTCCTGAGATTAAAGGTGTGAGCTATCACTGCCCTGCTGAGGATTGTGAATTTGAGGTTAGCTTGGACTGCATAGAAAGATCATGTCTTTAATGGGCGATGACAACAAGGAGGAGTGTTGGAAAGTTTGGTGAAGTTCAAAGTTTTAAGATTAAAAAAGGCTAATTCTCCCCTCTCCCCCTGCACGCTCCACTTTCCTATGTGGTAGTGTCAATAAGAGTTTTGAAGGTAGTATGGTATTGTATGGTTGGGGCTGGAGAGATGGCTCAGTGGTTAAGGGCACTGAGTGCTCTTCCAGAGGACCTGGGTTCAATTCCCAGCATCCACATGGCAACTCACAACTGTCTGTAACTCAACTTCAAAGCAAAACACCACTGTTCATAAAATAAAAATAAATAAATATTTAAAAAAGGGGAAAATGTATGGTTAGCTGTTGCTATGAATTAGTACATGTGTATCCATATGGGAAGTGGAAAATATTAGCTCTGACATTTTGAACTATTTCTCTGAAGTTTTCAGACTTGTGTTTGGGCTTGAACATGGAGACAGTCTAGAGATGAAGAATGCATCTATTAATTAATGCTTTGGAGATCAAATTGGGCAGGGAGCAGTACCTTCAGTTCTAAACTGTGAGACTGTAGTGGAGACCAAAACCAGAAACAGGAAGCTTTGAACTAAGGTGGTAATGGTGTTAAAATGAATCTTTGAGGTGTGTGATGAGAAAACTTAAAGTTTCCAGGCTTCTAGTTTAAGTTGCCAGGAGAATTAGGAGCACAACTTCACAGTTCCTAGCAGAATGACTTTTGACAAATAACTTCACTATTTTGAGTTGTTTAATTGCCTAAAAATTAGTCAAGATAATTGATGGTGTTTTCCTCAACTGTTTTCAGCTTTAGATGAGATTGTATATAGTTGTATAGTAAAGTGTTGATAAGTATGCTTTACATATTATTATCTCTAGTAACACTTTGGAGGGAGGTTAATTGTAGTGGGATTATGTGTTACATTGTAAATAATTGTCCTGTCTATGGGTTTAATAAAAACACTGATTGGCTTAAGGCACACAGGAACTAGCAGGCTGAGAAAACTCTGGGTACAGGAAGAACAGACACACAGACCCTCAGGGATGTGACAGAGACACGAAGAGGAGATGTCAGCAGAGGAAAGAAGCTGAAATGCTGCTCTTAGAAAAGGTATTGAGCTGCATTGCTGAACTAGATGGGCTGAGTTCAGATGAAGGAGTTAGTTATATGCCTGGACCCTAGGTCAATCAGCGTAAAAATAAGCCTGTGTGTGGTTATTTGAGGCTAAGCGGAGCTGAGAGTGGGTCCAAACCTCTGGTTCATGCCTGGAAAGTCCCTGCCAGAAACCAAATACAACAGTTAATATTAACAAAACAATCCGATGAAAGACAAGGGAGAGCTGGGTCTGGTGAACTGAGTACTGGGAAGATTGAGACAGGAGGAGAGCCTTGAGGCAAGGCTCAGGCTGGGCTCTGCATAGTGCAACTCTGTCTCACAAAAATAAGGAGTAGAGGGGGAATAGTTTGAGGGTTAAATATGCATGAAATATTGTTTACTCTTGTATATTTGCCTTGAATGTAGGAAGGAGTTTCTAGATTAGAGAAGGTGATGATGATTTAGTCAGTTGTGTTATCTATTGTCTCAATGACTTAAAGACATAGCAGAGGCTATAATAGTGAGACTTCTGTTTAAAAAGGATGACGGTCAGAAGGGCTTAAAAAGCAAGGTGTGCAACTTACCAACTTAGATTTTCATTGACCATCGAGAGACAGAACTGCTACTGTGATTTGGTTAAATATCCTGATGTGGTTTTAACTTCATATGCCAATCAATTATTAGCCTATGTAGCCCTGGGAGAGAGGTATGTGTGTGGGGTTGAGGTGAGGTAGAGGGAGTGAGGGAGGAAAAGAAAGAGGAGGAGGGAGTGAAAGAACTCATTGCCTTTAGAATAGGTATGAGGGAGTTAGCTTTGGTTCTAGAGGTCTTCACAGTGCCAGAGAAGACAGTTTGCATTGCACAATGATTTTAGACAGCGGTTGGGTAAACAAAGTATGGAAAACAAATATGATATGTTGGTTTCTGTTGTAGGAGCATGACTGATCGAGAGTGTCATTTTTGTAGTATTTGCCTTCTGTTAACTGGATATAAATAAGTTGAATTCTTTGATATACTTGCTATATTAGGTTGGCATTGTTCACCTTGAAAACAGTTTTCCCTTAATACAATATAATTGAATTTATATTACAGACTGATTGACTTCTTTTTCTGTTGAGAAATGGCATGGTTATTTTGTTTTACCTAACTTAGGCATGAAACAAAGGCACTTGCTCCTTTTTTTGGAGCAAAGTATGTATAGTTGTTTTATTGCACACATACTACTAACAGGTTGAATGTAATGTCAAAACCAAAGTCTTTGCTCTTTAGTTGCCTTTTTTTTTTAAAGATTTATTTATTTATAATGTAGGAGTATGCAGAAGAGGGAGCCAGATGTCATCATAGATGGTTGTGAGCCACCATGT
This sequence comes from Sigmodon hispidus, assembly GCA_004025045.1. Classification (NCBI taxonomy): domain Eukaryota; kingdom Metazoa; phylum Chordata; class Mammalia; order Rodentia; family Cricetidae; genus Sigmodon; species Sigmodon hispidus. Next base: position 41,615 of record PVIH01008769.1, read on the forward strand.
GGTTGCTGGGAATTGAACTCAGGACCTCTGGAAGAACAGTCAGTGTTCTTAACCTCTGAGCCATCTCTCTAGCCCTTTAGTTGCCTTTTTAATGTACTTTGTGAAATGTCCTCTGAGTTAGCATTTAGGACTGATTTGATAGCTAATATCAGAGTCTGGTTTGTTCCAGAAGTTTTGCTAACTCTTTGAGATTTAATGATTGGCAAAGAGACTTTTTTGATTTTACACAGGTATAAATGTATGAAGCATGAGGTAAGATAATTTTAGTAGCATGTGGGGAAGAACAGGGTCTGTTAGGTGACTCACAGCAAGAGAGCACTAAGTTGGGACCCAAAGGAGGCCAATCTTTGCTGTCAACTTGACCACATCTGGAATCAACTAAAACCTAAGCAGCTGGGCACACACCTGTGAGTGACTTTATTAATTGGGTCATTTGAGGTAAGAAGACTTGCCCTAAGTCTTGACCGCACCCCTGGTTGCTGCCCACATGAAAGGACATGGAAGAAGGAATTTTTGCCTCCTTACCCTTACTTTCCTTGGCAAGTCCTGAGGCATTTCTTCCTTCCTGGTACTAGAACCTACTTTTTAGGGATTCCAGCATAGACTGAAGAGAAGCAGTTCTCTAGGAATCTCCTCCAGCTTCAAATCCTGAGACTGTTGAAGCAGCCATTGTTGTACCATTTAGAGCCAGCTGTAAGCCACTCCAGCAAACATCTTTCATATAAACATTGTAAATATTCATTCTGTGAGTTCTGTCTTTTAGAGAACCCTGACAAAATCCACTAACTGAAAAGTGGGTGAGATGAGAAGATGGAAGTCTATTTTGGGCAGAGGAAACCTGTGTATGGTGGCTCAGGCAGAACAAAATAGTAAATACGCAGAATAGACAGCGTTCATTGCCTGTGCCAAATGATAAAACTTCCTCATTTCTGGTGCAGAGATGTGAGAAGGAGGTTCTGAGTAGATATCCATGTTGTATTATGTTCTGTCTGGCATTTCCAGCTTATTCTTAAGGTTTGGACCCACAGTCCCACAGAGACACAAATGCTTCTATTATTTTTACCCTGATTGACCTAGGGCCCAGGCATATAATTTGCTAACTCCTTTGTCTGAACTCAACCCATGTTGTTCACCCATGCAGCTCGGTACCTTTTCTCAGAGCATTATTTCCTCTGTGCCTCCTGGCAGCTCAGGTGACTGTGGCATCTGTGTCTGGCGTCTGTGTCTGCTCTGAGATGTTCCTGAGTTTTCTTAGCCTGGTAGCCCTGCCCACACTTCCTGTTTGCCTTTGGCCAGTCAGCTTTTATTAAACCCATAGGTGGGACAAATATTTACATTACCAGCATAATCCTACTACACATCCACTCCATACCCTGACTTCCATACTGTGCTGCTTTCTCTAGTTTACATTTATAACTCATCTACTTACGAATATGTTACACTGTTTGTGGTGGCACACACTTGTACTTTCAGCATTAGCAGTCTAACCTAGGCTACCTAGAGAGATCTTACAAGAAGAAGAAAACTGCAAAACCACCTAACAATTTAGAACTTCTTAAAATGTTTATATAATGTCAACATTTTGCTTACGCTTTGATTGAACATAATACCTGAGTGCTGTAGTTTGAAGTTTTCTTAAAGGAGCCAAAATGCACTGAACTCAGTGCCACATCCTTGGGGCTTCATTCTGATAGCACAATGATTTTTGCCTCATTTCTAGTCACTGATACACTCAGAACAGTTTGATATTGTTCATATCCAGTTATAGCCCTTTTGAAAGTGTCCAACAACTAGAAAAAAGGGGGGAAGATTGCTCAAATTTGCGTGCTCACTGTCTTCAGAACCACTCCTTTTACATTGAGGAAATACAAATGTTGTAAATTTGAGATTGTTCTGAAAGCCTGGAAACTCTTATCATTTTGTTTCCTTTTCCAAACTCCTCTGTTTACTTTTTATTTTATTTACTTTTATCTGTGCCTTTGTGTGGAGGGTATGTAGAGATCAAAGACAATTTGGTGGAGTTTGTGTGGCAAGAATTTTTATCCACCAAGCTATCTCCAGCCTTCCTCTCTTGGAACATGCAGGTCAGGTGTCAAGTTTGCTAGGTCTTTTCCTGTCTGTTTTGTTTTTGGTCGAGACAGGGTCTGACTATGTAACTCTGGTTTTCCTGGAACTCTTATTTGTCAACCAAGCTGGTCTTGCACTCAGAGATCTGCCTGCATTCACTTCCCTAGTGCTGGGATTAAAGGTGGTGCACCACCAGCGCTTGTTATAACTTTAAAACAAAATTTATGTGTGTGAGTGCAGTGTCCATGGGGGTCAAGACAGGGTGTTGAATCCCTGGGAACTGGAGTTAGAGATAATTATGTGCCTTCGTGTGGGTTCTGGGACCTGAATCTTGGTCCTCTGGAAGAGCAACAGATGCTTTTAACCATCCCCCAGCCTCCTGAAATATTAAAAATTAGAAGGAGGAGGAGGAAGAAAATAATATTGGACCTGTCTATTTAGTCTCATGAAAAGCCTAACTTGAGGAATTACATTGAATGAATCTGCTGCATCTGTTATTCTTTCTTCTTACGAATTCATATAATTTCATTTCCTTGAGTTTTAGGATATACTAGAGATAGAGCTCATGAACGTGACATTCTTCTAAGTATCTGTCTGGAGAAGGCTGGAATCTTGCTTTGCCACAGGTATTGACAGATTTGTAAATGCCAATATAGCAGATGTCTTTCTGGGCTCTGCAGGCTGGTACAGCCTTAGTTCTGTCATTGTGGGAAAACAGCTGTGTATAGAAACTGTGGGAGCGAGTGTAGGAGGCTGTGTTCTAGTAAAATTTTGATTTTACAAAACCAGGATATAATCTCTTGACCTGTGGCCCAAGTTTACTAGCCCTTTTTCTTGTTTTTTTTTTAATATTTATTTATTATGTATACATTGTACAGAAGAGGGTACCAGATGTCATCATAGATGTGAGCCACCATGTGGATGCTGGGAATTGAACTCAGGACCTCTGGGAAAACAGTCAGTGCTCTTAACCTCTGAGCTATCTCCCCAGTCCCACCAACCCCTTTTCCAGGACTCTTCTTATTCACATCTACAGCCCTACTACTGGATTTGAACCCCAAGATTACTTTTATTACGCTACTCCTTAAAGTAATAATGGACATTTAGGATTGAGACATTGGTTTGGTTTCCTGTTTGAAATATGCTTTTCTGGGGCATTGAATATAAAAGATCTGGCCTTTCATGATTGGGTTTTTTTTTTTTCCCCCTTTCGTCTCCTTCCCGAAAAGATTTATTTGGTACACTGGCAAGACCATCAGGATGGCTGTTGAGTAACAAGAATATTGCCAGTTGCAGTGATGATTTAAAAAAAGTTTTTTTTTTATTGAGGGGTGTGCCAAATCTAGATGAAAACAAACCTTGGTTACTTACTGTGACAGGCAAGTCAGCAGTACTGCCTGTGGTGCACATTAATGAATATCTTTTGATAAGCTTTTCTGTGTAAGGAATAAAGTCTCAGTTGTCAGTTAGATATGCTATAGAGTCACTAGGTTGATCGGGCAATTGCAGTTCACTTCTTTCAGTCCTTGCCAGCATGCTTATTTCATGTTCAGGGAAAGTGGTATTTGAGTGTGTGTTTTAACACAGGTCTTGGTTGTCATGCCTTCTTATTAGCTCCTAAAGATCACTGTGGTGCTCTGATTGCCTGGCAGGAAGAAAAGCAAGAGCTGTGAGGAGCTGCTAGGGCAGACAGACACAAACTGCTGGAATCTTTCTTGAGGATCATTGGCTATTGGCTGAGGTGTATGTGAGTATGTGTGTTTGTGTGAGAATGTGAGGTTGCTAGGCAGAATTTCTGGCCCTGTGATTTAATTAATATATGTTCCAAGTGGTCTTTGCTTTATGAATATCTTCAGTCTAAACTCTTTTAAAACTTTTTTTAAAGAAATGCAAATTAGGAAATTTTGTTTTGGGTGCAGTCCTATCTCTTTTGGGAAGTGGTTTTGACCTTTTAATAACGATGAGTAATTGAAATATTGTAAGCCTTAATAACAACTACTACTAATTCATTAAAAAGGTCAGCCTACAATATTAGAATACCGAACACTTGTGTAATTAGAGAGTTTTATAATTAGAATTTAATTGTTTCATGGCTAAAAGAGTATCAGAAGGAGGCTCTAGAGGGCAGTGCAGCTCTGCACATTTCGTCTCTCAGCTCTTACAAAGTAATCCAAGTATTTGCTTTGGAAAATAATCTAGATGTTCTGAATTCCTCCCTCCCACAGGGCTTTCCAGTTTTGCAGAAATGTGAGTTTTGGAAAGAAGTGATCTGGTTTGGCTTAGAAAGGTTTCCTAATAATATATCATAATTATTTGACCCTAGGGAATGTCTTTGCTTAGTTTAAAACATACTGGCTTATAAAAACTGAAATTGTTATTGATTCAACTAAGATGAGTTGAGTTTGCTTTTTAGGCATTTGTGGAACAGTAAGCAGAAGGAAGGGAAGAACCTGTGTTTGCAAATCTTTCTAGGTAGGAGCTGAGTATATCTTCCACTAAAAATTTAGAACAGTTTTCAACATCTCTAAGTGGAAATGACTGAAACCAGATGCCTGATGGATTGATATCTGCCCGTGCTAAATGTTCCAGAACTCCTAATGCATTATATCAACAATAATTCATCAGTGCTCCAAGGGTAATATGCTAATCATTTCCTCATCCAATTTATTTACCTTTTGAGTCCTAGGGGTTGAGCTAATTGTCTCAGTCATCTGCATAGCCAAATCTTGGGCTTGAGATCCTTATTCCTCAGCCTCTTGCATAGCTGGAGTTACATGTGTGTGCCACTAGGCCTGGTTTTTCCATCCTTACATTTTTAAAGTTATGTTATTGTTTTTGTTATTATTCATATTATTATTGACAGCTTTGGGAATTGAGTTCAGGACCTTGCAGCATGCTAGGTACATGGTTAGAGCACTGTACTATGATCTTAACTATTTACAAATTTTATTTTGATATAGTCTTGCTAAATTTATCAGTCTGACTTTAATTTTAGCATGTGGCCTTGGTTGTCCTCAAACTTATGGTCCTACTTGCTCAGTATTGACCGGTGTCTTTCTGACTCATTTATGACATTTATAAGCCATCAAGTCTGCCTGAAACATCCCTCCCCCCCACACAACATATGATTGGTTTCCAAAGAAATAGAATTAGGTCTAATAATTAATCTAAACACAGGTAGAAAGCAGTGTGTGTGTGTGTGTGTGTGTGTGTGTGTGTGTGTGTATTGTGTGTGTGTGCATACACATATGCCACAACAAACATATGGAAGTCATAAGACACTTTGCAGGTGTCAGTTCTCTTCTTAAACCATATGTGTCCCAGACTATCTAGCCTAGGTCATCAATCTTGGTGCAAGTACCTTTATCTACTGAACCATCTTTCCTGCCCCTAAATGAGCTTTTGTTTTAAAAATGTATTTTTTATATGTATGCGTGTATGTCTGTGTGTATTTATCATTCATGTAGGTGACTGTGGAAGCCAGAAGAGAGTGTTGAAACTCCTGTAGCTGTAGTTAGAGGTTCTTGTGATCTACCTTGACATGGGTGCTTGGAATCAAACTTAGGTCTTTTGGAAGAACAAAAATTGCTCAAACTACTGAACCAGCTCTCTAGTCCCTGAACCAGCTCTCTAGTCCCATATACTTTAGTTATTTGGGATAGAATTTCACATCATTCTGGCTAGCTTTGAACTCATGATCCTTTTGTCTCTGTCTCCTAAGGTCTGAGACTGTAGGCATATGCCACCATGCCTACCTAAAATGAAGATATTCAGTTGTTTTTATTTGCTTTTTCTAATTCGCATATACATCTGTGTTCGAAAACCCTGTCTGTTAAAGCATATTAGTATTCTAGAACTGAAAATTCCTGTACAATTGCAAATAGAAAAATATGCCCAAACAGTCTGCTTCTGGGTGTTCACAGGAAGCTAAACTGAGGGAGTTGTGTCCTATGATATATATTCATTCCCTTAGCACTTATTGGTTTTGGTTGTTATAGAATGAAGGTTTTATTTGTGGGGGGGGATATTACTTGTTCTTCCTACTGGACACAAGGCCAGAATACTTTGTTTTGTTCGTAGACATTTTGAATGCTTTAAACAGTGCCTTTTCTCACATTTTTATATAATGAGTTAATTATCTAGTACATAGTAGGTTTATTAAGTTTAATTAATGAATGACTTTTTAGAAACATTTGCAAATACAAAAATAAGTAAAGCTGGACATTGTGGCTCTTATCTGCAACCACTCCCAGCACAAGGAAAGCTGAGGGGGAAAAAGCCTGGTCTAGATGTTTTTGTTTTGTTTTGTTTTCTCAAAAAACAAAGATGCCTCTACTTCATCATGAAACCAAAATGAGTCAAACTCCCTTTGTGCTTGAGAAGTGGATTCATGTAGTAGTAAAGACCAATTTATAAGAAGGTAATTTTAAGCAGGGGAGTTACAGTTCTCTTCTTCCATCATGTGGGTCCTTGGGAGCAAGCATCTTTACTCCAGAAACTAGCTTGTTTGCCCTTAATCAAGTTCTTAATATCAGCTCATAGAGACCATGATTTCCGTAGTAAGTACCAGGTACTTAATCTGTGAGCATTTCCTTCAGTGGGAATTTCTGAGCCACCTCCTGTCATTCTGCTGGCCTGGTGTAATAGATATTCTTTCTGGTTATAATTTAGAGATGAGCTGATGGAGACTGAGGTAGGTGGGCCTACAGAGACTTGCCTAAGGCTGCCTGCTTAGCAGTCCAGTGCAGGAAGAGCTCTGCAGCCTGATTCCCATTTGAACTCTTCACCACCAGGCTCATCTGCTAATGACTGGCAAGCTCACTTGGGGCTGTTTGCTGTTGGAGCATTGAGCAGAAAAGCATAATTCATTCAGAAAAATACAGAAGTAAATTTAAATGGCAGTCTAGCCTCTACACTTAATTGAATGAATGAATGAATGAATGAATTAATTAATTAATTAACTAATTCAGATGACTGCTACATTGTTGAGGTCAGGTCCACTGAGCTCATATATTTGCTGTGACATAGTGGGCTTTTCTGCATTTGCCTGTTAAGCTATTTTTCTTTTCTTTTTTTTTGCAGGAAGGGGGAATCCTCTTTGTGGGAAAAGGTAGACTCACTCAGCTTGGTAGAAACTTAAAAATAGGAGAAGAAAGTAGATTCTCATCTGACTTTAATTAAAGAAATCTATAAAGTTTTAGAAATCTTAGAGCTTTAGAATTAATTTATTTGTAAGTCTTTCTTCCCCCCGTTTCTCTGTGTTGCTTTGGTTGTCCTGGAACTTACTCTGTAGTCCTGGCTGGCCTTGAACTCAAGAGATCTGCCTGCTATTGCCTCCTAAATACTGGGATTAATTTCTGAGCTGCTGCCACCTGGCTTAGAATTTATAGTTTTAGGTGCGGCGAGCCGCTTCTGGCCTGCAGAATGACGAGTCGCCACACGCACGATTCTTCTCGGATCACACTTTATTGGAGTACAGCTCAGTTGAGAATGGTGGAGAGAAGAGACCGTGCCTGAGATGCAGCCTGCTTATTTAGGGAAGCCAGGGCGCGTGATTGGTCCCAGCATAATACCTCATTACCATATAGCTGGTGATTGGTCCAAAATAATGACTCATTAGCATATTTGTAAATTGCATCGGATAGGTCATTTCTCGATGCCTAATTAGCATAAGCGCATCGGATTGGTCACTACTTGATGCTTAATTAGCATAAGCTGCAATAGAATGTTCCGGCAAGTTGTCCAAAGGCCAACCGCGCCCTACATTTAGGGATGTATGAACTGCCCATTGTTCCCTAAGGTTAACTGTTCTTGTTGCTACTGTCATTTTCTCTGCTAAGAGACTTGGAAGATATAGCCAAGATTGAACTCTTGGTAAAATTGATCTCTCTTTCTTTAATTGTGTGCACATCCAGTTCTATATGTTAACCATGTCTAGCAACTCTGTTTATCATTGAAACTGAAAAAAGTGACTTTGATTATAGGCTAGCTGGCTTTTTTTTTCTTTTCTTTTCTTTTGGTACTGCTCTCTTGTAAATGAATTACTTTAGTTTAAATTTTTGCTGCAAGCCCTTTCTCATACTTAGCTGATTCTCAGTCACTACTTAGAATGCATGTCAGCATTCTCAGTGACACTAAGCACACTCAGTCTATTCAGCACTGGACTAGACTCTTAATGCTGAAAACTGGATTCATTCTGGTTACCTTCCAGTCCTCTGATGGAAATCTAGTACTGTCTGCTTATCTCCCTTCAGAGCTTATACTGATAGCTCCTGCTGTTCATAATCTCACTTATCTGAAGCCTAAGGGATTGCTCTTATGATAGGGGCCAGTGTTTGTCCCACTGCTGTCCAGTGATGCCTGTCTAAACCATTCAATACTTTAAAAGCATAACTTTTGAAGCAAAATTTGTTTCATGAGAAACTGCAAAGCTTTAATTTAGACATTAGAGGGATTGATAATGAACTTATGAAATATAAGTAAACCCATTTCACTGACAGAGCAACAGAATTAAAATTTAGCAGTATTTTCAAAGCAACTCATTGTGCTGGAGAGATACTCAAACTGTCATTACTGACCTAATGATTAGCTTGTACTTTAAAAACCGTAAGTTCTGCGTCCTTGTCTCCCCCCCCCCATGTATGCATATGTTATTGTCTTAAAATGTTGAGCTGAGGGGGTTGGAGAGATGGCTCAGCGGTTAAGAGCACCATCTGCTCTTCCAGAGGACCCGGGTTCGATTCCCAGCACCCACATGGCAGCTAACAACTGTCTGTATTCTAAACCAAGGCAAATAAATAAAATAAAGTTTAAAAAAAAAAAATGTTGGAGCTGGAGAGATGGCTCAGCGGTTAAGAGCACCGTCTGCTCTTCCAGAGGACCCGGGTTCAATTCCCAGCACCCACATGGCAGCTAACAACTGTCTGTAGTTCCAGTTCCAGGCAAACACCAAGGCAAATAAATAAAGTTAAAAAAAAAAAAAATGTTGAGCTGAGTATGGAACATAATTGACTACAAATGAGTAAACATTATTTAAAAGCATCCATGTTGCCCGTAGTCATGTATAGTGATACATATTTAATCCCAGCACTAGAGTATCTGCTAATTTAAGGCCTTCCTGGGTTACTTATCATGCCTGTCTCTAAAAACAAAACAAAATTTATATGGAATTTCTTGATGCCACCCAGGTGATGCGGTTGCTTTTTCTCAGTTTTGTATATTTTAAAAACTGTTACTTCTTTTTTTATTTTTATGTGAATTGGTGTTTTGCCTGCATGTATGTCTGTGTAAGGATCTCATATCTTGGAATTACAGACAATTGTTAGCTGCCATGTAGATGCTGAGAATTGAACTCAGGTCCTCTGGAAGAACAATTAGTGTTCTTAACTGCTGAGCCATCTCCTCCTAGTAATATTTTTTACTTATGCCTGCTAAAGCTATAGACTGAATTCGAATTCAGTTGTTATTATTACTTAGGTTTTTATTTTTTGAGGGAGAGGGCAGAGGGAGGGATTACTACAATCATGGAGAGCCTAAATGTCAACAGTCTTACATGCAGGTAGCAAAATGTGTAACTTGCCCTGAGAAGAAAAACAAATGTAGGCGATCAAGGACACTTATAGACTGCTCTGGTTTGGAGTGAATTGGCTGGCTGGCCGGCCTCAGGGGTCTACCTGTATCTGTCACTTCCAGTGATGGACACTCAGCACAACCCTGATCTTTTTATGTGAGTGATGGGGGGTTTGTGTATCAGGCTGTTATCTCACTGGTTTATAGACTGAGCCTCTCAATAAAAGCATCTCAATGTAATTTTTATTTTTCTTTAAAACAAAACAAAACAATTTTGTTAAATGTGTGTATGATTCCCTCTAGCGTTGTGATTTTTAACCTGGGAATCAAACTCAGGGCTTCATGCATATAAGAAAGTATCTACCAGTTAGCTATATACTGGCCCTATCAGTAATTTATTGTCCTTTGAAATATGTAATATTTTAAGTTTTCATTTTTATTTTTTGAGACAGGGTTTTATTGTGTAACCTTAGCTGTCCTAGAATCTGTAGGTCAGATTGGCCTAGAACTCAGATATCCACCAGCTTCTGCTTCCTGAGTTCTGGGATTAAAGGCATGCACCACCACTGCCCAGTTTAATTTTATTATTTTTATATAAATGTGCATAGTCTAAGAATCAAGCCATGTTGGAGCTGGAGCGATGGCTCAGTGATTAAAAACAGTTGTTGTTGCAGACAATCTTGGTTTAGTTCTGAGCCACTCACATGGTGGCTTTTATAACCAGGAATAGTTTTAAGAATCTAGGTACCCCCCTCAGCCACATGAACTCTTTAGGCATCTCCCCCCTCCCCCCCATGCAGGTCAGATACTCATACACATAAAAATAAATATAAAGAAAAAATGTAAAATAATTTAGCAACAAAATATTTATTCCTGATCCTCCCTCTCATTTGTGGAGTCATTTCACAGAGACAATCATACTAGCTTTTATTCAGGGGAGGTGGTGGAGCAGACAGTGTCACTAAACTGCATTATACAGGTCAGCAATCCTCTTGCCTCAGCTTCCTTGAAAAGCTGTGTGCACCATTCCTGTCTACAGTTTAACTTCAATCATTTAATTTATGTGCTGGATGTTTTGTTTATGTATATGTCTGTGCACCAATTGCATGTTTACAGAGGACAGAAGAGGGTATCAGATATCCTGGAACTGGAGTTACACATGGCTTTGAGCTGCCATCTGGGTGCCGTATATTGAGCCCAGTCCCCTTGAAGAACAGCCAGTGCTTGTATCCTGAGGCACCTCTCCAGCTCATGTTTTTATTTCTGCTTACATATTTATTATCTATTACTTATTGAGTTCATTCAATGAAGAGACTTAGTTTTTCCTTCTCCATCTTCCTTCCCACTATGGTTATGTGAGCACTTGTGGTTAATCAGTATTGAATACTTACGTTATTGGCAGGATGTACATATTTCTATAATGGAAACACATGTTGCACTTTTAAAGTTTTGTTTCTTTAAGGCTAGATAGATAGGAGCAGTAGCCACTTTTTCAGAGGATCTGGGTTCGATTATCAGCACCCATGAGGTGGCTCGAAACATCTATAACTCTAGTTTCAGTAGAACTCACATCTTCTCTTGGCTTCTGCAGGCACCAGGCATGCTTGTGGTACACTGATACACATGCAGGCAAAATACATAAAAATTAATTGTTTTTTTAGAGCTTATTAATTACCCCAGCATATTCCATGGAGTTTTTCTTGTTTATTTGTTTAGTTTTGTTTGCCACTATCTTTAAATAAGAGTTGTATTTTCTAGACAGAACTCTAGAAAATGTCCTTTGATGTGTTCCATGACCTTGAGCACTCTGGTGCTTTGCTTTGCTGTTGGGCAGAGAGAGAGAGAGAGAGAGAGAGAGAGCGAGAGAGCGCTCTTGTCATTCCACACATTCCCGTAGAAGTCTTTTTTTTTTTTTTTTTGGTTTTTTGGTTTTTTTTTTTTTTTTTGAGTTTTCTCTGGTTTGTGAAATATCTTCTCTAGAAATGAACATAAGAAGTAAATTTTTTAGGTTGTTTATGACTAAGATGTCTTTATTTTTATTTTCAAGTTTTAAAAGTTTTCATCTTTTTGTATGGTAACTTAATTTTTTTTTTTTTTTTTTTTTTAATGTACAGAACACTCAGCTGTGTACATTGGCATAGTTTAGTGGCTTCTTTTCCAGCTCAGCCTGTGAGCCACTGATACCAGTTGCTGGAGGCTGTCTTCCCCAGTAGCAACTGTATTGTTGTGATTGGTCTTGATAACTTCTGTCACTTATCTAGGATGCTTTTGTCTGTTTGACTCTTCTTTCTTGGCTACAGGAGAGAGAGGTACATTTAATTTGCAGGGGACAGGATTTCCTTGTTGTTGGCTAGCCTTGAACTTGTTTTATGGACTAGGCTGGTCTTGAACACTCAGAGGTCTGCTTGGCTCTAAGATGTATTTGCTTTATACTCATATTTGAGTTAGTTTGCCTGACTGTGGAATTAATATATTGTTCAATGTCTTTCAGTTTTAGCACAGTGAATATTGAACTGGTAGTAGTCTTTTAGGAGTCAAGTGATGTTGTCTTTGGTCTGTTAGAGCTGACCTTCTGAACCTTACGGAAAAGATAAAGCTTGAGGGTATTCCAGTTATTTCATATGATAATGAAGGTGGTTTAGTTTCCTGAGACAGCTATCTTGAAGATAAACAAATATTTTGCATATGCCTGTATTCTTAGTAAAAGCATCTAGAGCTTCAAGGTCTTTCTTGGCCCCATAGGGAGATAGATACATTGTAAACTTGTCTACAAGCAAATACTTGTATAATGATTATTAAAATTCTTATTATCTCTGTTATGTGTGTGTATGTATTTCAGTTTTTGTGTCCCACATGTGTTAAGGAGCCTGCAGAGGCCAAAAGAGGTCATCAGATTGATTCCTGGCAATAGTGAGCCTCTTTGTAGGTGCTGGTTCTCTGCCAGAGCAGTAAGCTTTCTAAGCCCTTTATATATAATGATTAAAATTAGGTAGTAGAAAACATGTCTCAAGTGGCTAGTATCAATTATTAACCCCATTGTTAATTGCTTTTAAAGCCATAGTGTTTGTTACTGTGATTTTTCTTTAGCTTTTATCATAAAAGGCAACTGATCCTCTTCAATTTAATGTTGAAGACTGACTTTCAGTATTTACGATTCAGTTTTTTTATATTTTATTTCTGGATGGTGTGCTTTTCTAGTTATTTAGGCATCAGTTTAACTCTTCCCTTTATGTCAGTCCTTGCCTGGGGAACAATTGCTGTTATCTGATTGTGGTTGGCATCATGAGGCCTAATGCTGTTAAAGGGTTTTCAACTATAGCACCAGGCTTTTTTTTTCCTCTCTCCCTCTCTCTCTCTCTCTCTCTCTCTCTCTCTCTCTCTCTCTCTCTCTCTCTCTCTCTCGATGGGGGTCTCTCCTCTTGCTCTCTCTCTCCTTCCTTCTCCATCTTTCCCTGTCCCTCTCCATCTCTTCCTTCCCCCTCTTAGCATGTTTCAGTATGTGGTTTGAATTAGGCTCCTCAGACATTTTCTGTCTGTTTTTTATGAATAAAATTACTGACTCAGGAATGCTCCCTGTGATGTTAAACCTTGTAAATAGTACTCATTTAATTTTTCAAACATTTAATAAGTTTTTTTTCTTCAAAAAGATGAATCTGATTTTATTTTAAAAGAGTTTAGTTTATTAGAGGCACAGTACTAGAATAACCACAAATTAAAATAACAAGATAAAGGCCAAGCAACATTTTAAGTTCATATATATTACTTTAATCTTACAAATATCTAGTTAGTATTTTCAGTTCTTGGCATAATGATTTTGATTGGGGTTTTGTATTGTCTTAAGTTTACTTCTAATAAGCTCAGCTGGATTTCCTCACTGGCATACTTGAGAGTTCTCATTCTAAACATCTCAGTAAAGTGCTCTGTCCCTTAGTGTGTGGGGGCAATATCTCCTCTGAGCCATATTTTGTCTTTATAGCTTTTTGATTGAAACTAAAGTTTTGTTCATTATGCATTGAAGTCCTTATTGAGTTTTAGAGTGAAAATGCCTTTATATCTTTAAGATATGGGCTGCTAGGAAGTCTGTTGAAGCTGCTTTAGGACTTTCTTTGCTCCCATCTGGTAGATGCACACTTTTGAGATCTGTGCATCTCCCTTTTTGTAAATAGCTAAGGTGATAACAAGCCTAATGAGTGTTTTTCCCCTGAAATATGTTTTAGTAATGTTGGTACTTGAAAAAATTTTTAAAATATTTAGTAAGAAGTTGTTTCAAAAAACAGAGAAAGTCTGTCTCTTGTCTAGATTGCAGTAATATTTAATTAATTCACAAATTTTATTTGCTAAATGAAACATTAAATATTAAAATGATGGCATTAAAGAATATAAACTTTGACTTCTTTGTTGTGGCAGGTTTGCTCATAGTTGTCTGTGGATATGATTATTACCAGTGTAGTTGATTTAATGCTTTATTTCAGTACTTTTACCTACCAAGGAGCACATGTGAGCAAATCATTATGTCCTGGCTGTATGGAGCTCTGATAAATGAATGCACAGGGCATTAATGCTGGCTGGTGCCTGACATTTCTTTGCTTTTAGTGCTTTGGAGCAATGGCATAGGTGAGAGTTACTATCAGAATTGAGTAATGTAAACCATTCCCAAAATGCTGGAGCCTAAAGAAGTATTTTTTTATATAATATATTATTTTTGGTTTCTATTTCTTTTTCTTTTCCTTTCCTTCTCTCTCTTTTTTAAAACAGTGTCTTATGTATTTCTAGGCTAGCATGAAAACCTGCTATGTAGAAACAAATAAAAAGCTTGTTCATTTAAATGTACTTTAGGATAATAATTTTCTTTATTTTTTCTTTTATTAATTTTTAATTTCTTTTATTAATTTTTAAAGTTAGCACCTTTAAGTCCTTATTCTTGATTTTTCTCCCCTCCCCTTTTCATTTTTCTTACTTAGTTTTTGAGATATGCTTTCTTTATGTATTCCTGGCTGTACAGGAACTTGCTATGTGCATCAGGCTTTCCTGAAACTCATAGAGATCTGCCTGCCTTTGTCTCCTGAGTGCTGGAATTAGAGCCCTGCACCATACCTGGCAGTAAGTCTGCATTCTACATACTAAAACTCAAATCTCTTACTTACTGGTACTTACAGAACTGATTTATTGTGTGCTTGACTTTGGGAGGCCCCCCCCTCATTCCATTAAGCCCAGGTTACCCTGAACTTGTGGTCCTCTTGCCCCCATCTTTCAAATCCTGAGCTAACAGACTTTGACTACCATGGTTGTTATTATAGGAATCCTTTTTAAAATGTCAAATTCCAGCACTTTGGAAGCAGAGACAGGTGGTGGATTTCTGAGTTTGAGGCCAGCATGTTCTACAGAGTTTCAGGACAGCCAGCACTACACAGAGAAACGAGAGGGGTGTGTGTATGGGGGTAGCTTTCCTTCTTCCTCCAGGGATTTCAGGAGGAAAGCTTCCATCTTTCTAAGATGCAGCTAGGATTCTTCTTTGCAGTGGCAGAGTGAGGAGAGATGGAATATGTTTTTGCATTTCCCTTTGGGCAGTCCTTGGTCATCGCTTTAATGCTGATTTTGTAGATTTCCAGTTTAATTATAATCCAGGGCAAAGTCAGTGTCAGCAGCTCACTTACCTGCATGCTGAGGCCTGTAGAATATGGAGTTCTTTGCTCCTAACTGCTGGTTTTGTCTTCCCTCCCTATCTGTTAATGGCAGTCAACATGGCAGGGTTGTTTTGATAGGTGAAGGTTATCAGGAAACAAGGAGCTGGACTTTGTGTGGAATGGAGCTTAGGGCAAAGGAAGTGATACCTAATGCAGCCAGGAAGGGATCCTGTAGAAACTAGGTGCTGCCATGTACTGTACTTACTAATTATGGAGATAAGTTGGGGCGAGGCCGGACATGTCTAGCATTGTTTCATCCACTCCATGAAATTAGTTTTCTTCTTTTTTATCCATTTACAAAACACCTGAAAAATGTGTGCTTTTGTTTTATTAGCTTTTATTTCTCTTGGCAGATCCCGTAATTACAAACTCACATCAGTAAGGTTTAAGGCAAAATTTTTGCATTGCAGCATGTGGAGGTAGATTTGAAATGGTCTGTGACCACTACTACTGTGACTACTCTACTTAGTCAGAAGGAATTGAACTCAGGTCCTATGGATTAATCGCTGTACCATCTCTCTAGCCCTATGGAATTTATTGATGTTGTTACCCTATATGTTTTAAAGAGAGAAAAAAAGTGAAAATTAAGTTCATTTCACTCCTCTTTTGTGAGCAGTACTTGTAACACTTAAATATTCAGAGAATGTGCTTTCAAAATTTTGTGTTTGCATTGCTCAGTGTGGGTGTCTATTGCCTGTCAGGAGCAGGAATAGCTGGGCTTGAATTGATGGATGAGTGGTGGCTTCTGGACACCTTCTGAAATTGGGTCTCACTATGTAGTTCTAACTGGCCTGGAATTCACTATGTAGGCTAGATTTCCTGCCTCCCTCTATCTCCCTAGTTCTGGAGTTAAAATCATGCCATTACACCCCCAGTTCCTTAATAAAACTAAAGAACCTGTAGCTTGCAAATAGGACACTAGTTGGGTCTCAGAGTTTGCCTAAATTATCTTAGGAACAATGTTTGTATCTTTAATACATAGATGGAAAAAATCTTGCCTTTTATTAGGCTTCTCCAACATTTTGTTTTGTGTGTGCACACATTTGTGATGTATACATTTGTGGAGGTCAGAAGACAACTTGGGCAAGTTCTCTTTTATGTTTGTCCCAAGTATTGAACTCAGGTGATCAAACTTGGTGCACCCTTATTAGATGTTTATAGGCTGATAGAAGATAATTATTTGCATAGAAGCTAGTTGTTTGAGATGCTAGTCTACACGTGAGGGAGGCATCTGAGATTATTTCTACTACAGTGGAAGAAGCAATGTAGGCTGATGGTAGGAATCCTGATGCCTAGGGAAATGGAAAGACTGGTGTAACTGTAAGGTCATGCTTTGGGTGTGGATGGACTAGGAGAGGCCATGAAGGAAGAGCTAAATGCTTGTTTCATCAAATTTTGTAAAGGGCCAGTGAGATAGGTCAGTGACCTAAGGACCCCAGGACCCACATGGTGGGAGAGGAGAGGCAATTCCTGCAAAGCATCCTGACCTTCTTATATGTGCCCCCGCACCTCTCCCTATGTAGTAATTATTTAAAATAATGTGCAGTCAAATTACTTAGAACTCATAGAGGCTAGTGTAGTATGAGCTCAGAATATAGTAGTTTGCCTATTGGTGTTTTCCAACTCACTGTGAACCAACCCTTCTTCTAGACAGTGGTCTGTCAGAAAAGCTTTGTTTGCCCTTCATCATATTTGGTTCTAAGCACACAAATGTCTGTTGCGAAAATTTGATTTAGGAGCTGGAGAGATGGCTCAGCGGTTAGGAGCACTTACTGTTCTTCCAGAGGTCCTGAGTTCAATTCCCAGAACCCACATGGTAGCTCACAGCTGTCTGTAGTTCCAGTTCCCAGTTCCAGGCAAACACCAAGGCAAATAAATTAAAAAAAAAATTTTTTTTTAAAAAGAAAATTTGATTTATGGGCAGTGACTCTCTCTCTCTCTCTCTCTCTCTCTCTCTCTCTCTCTCTCTCTCTCTCTTTTTTGTATATTCTCTGTAAATTTCTTGGCACGGAGAAATTTAATCTCAGTGATCTCTGTGTTGGTGTGAGGTATGAGGAACAAATCCTCTCTAGGGTTTCCTGTGTGTTTGGATTTAGCTGGCTAGAGAATTGGAAGTGTGTCTAAATAGAAGGAGCTTATGTAGGTTGGCTTTGGGATTGATGGACCTCTAAAATGGATGGAGTCATCTCAGAGCCACTTATCTGTGAAGCAGATTTCCAGGCCCTCTGATGGTCTCATTGAGGAATGCTGTTTAGTAGAGATGTGACAGAGGTGGATTTACACTGTAGAGTGCCTCCAATTTGTACTAAACACCTTGCAGGGTGTGACAGAGGCATTATGTTCATATGTTCATCAGTTCTCTCTCAGAAAGTCGTTTCAGTTTCTTGTAGCAGGATTTTCCCTTTAAGGAAAGATGGTCTCCTTCCCACTCCTAGATTTTTTTTTTTAAAAGTATTTGCTTTAGTGTGTTGATGTTCTTCCTGAATGTATATCTGTATCAGATTCCTTGGAAATGGAGTTACAGACAGTAGTGAGATGTAATGTGGGTGTTGGGAATTGAACCCAGGTCCTCTGGAAGATCAGTGAGTGCTCTCATCATCTGAACCCCCCTAAAATTTTTTACTTTTATTTTATGTGTATGGGTGTTTTGCCTGTATGTCTGTCTGTCTGTTTACCATTTACATTTAGTGATCCTAGACCCCAGAAGGTGGCAGATCCTTTGGGACTGGCATTTCAGACAGTTATGAGCTGTCACAATGTGTGTGCTGAGACTCAAACTTGTGTCTTTTTTGCAAGAGTAGTCAGTTGTCTTAAGTGCTGAGCCATTTCTTTAGTCGTAAAGATGATCTTTCAATCTATACGTCAGCTTAATTCTTTATCCCAAGACAGGACCTATTTGTCCCAGGACAGGACCTTTTCTTTTGTTTAGGAATTTTGGGGAAAAAAATCACTTTAATCTTGTCCAAATTTCTCTGCCTAAGAAGATACCTAGTTAGTATATCTGAAAAATTTCTTCACCTTCACCTTCACAAATCTAATTAACATTCGGAAAGCCATTTGAGAAAACTTGCCTGCAGGTGAAAGGTGCACACACACTAGTGGGGGCATTTAAAGGGGTCATTTGGATGTTGAGTCTGCAGCTTGGGCTAATACCAAGGTTAGTACTTTAAATTCATACTCTCTCAGGAGTTACTAAAAATTTCTAGAATATTTTATTTAAAATAAAGAGCAAATAGTTTTTGCTATTACTACTAAGTAAGGATTACATAGTATAATATAGTTCAGTTTAATTTGGATGAAATTTAGTAAATTGATATATTTTGACCATATTTCATTGGGAGATGGGGAAGAAGCTAATTTGAAATTATCAGTTGATATTTCTTTTCAGATAAACTTGCAAATGAGTTAATGATGAAGTCTGTAATCTAGCTGATGAGATACGTGTTTATTTAAAGCCACATGACAAAGAATGTGCATTTTATTGGCCTTATTAAGTGAATTCAATCAAGGCCAACTTAACCTACATCTCGTGTAACAGATGGATCTTTATTTTCATCTGGAGATGGTTGGAAGCGATTTAATCAAGTCCTTTAGAGAAATTCTTAAATTACAAGGAAAATTGGGGTCAGAAATGTTTTACACTAAACAATGATGCACTCCTGTGGTCTTTGAAAGCAAGTCTTTGGCAGTCTGTGGTCCTTGGTTGTGTCATCTGCATGTGTTAGACATCAGAGGCATTTTAGCATTAGTATGCCTGGGTGAAGCAGACACAGCTCTAGGATGTGTGAACTGTCAGGGATGTGTTGCCTCTTTAATGTCTTCTTGCAGATGCATTTTCTAGCTGACCATGCTATTAAGAGCTGCCATCAATCACGAGGCCTCGCAGTGCAGGCTGTTGGGAACGCTGGGAGGATTGGGGGATGTGGGTGGGTGGGGGGCAAAGAAGAAGCTACAGTTGTGGCGGGCATTGTGTCTGCTAACCCCATGGTGGCGGCCTGGCCGCGCTCGGAGCCGGCCTTGTTCCAGACCAGGTTTTGCTGGCCGCCGCCTAGCGCAGGCTGCTCTTTCTCTTTAGTCTGGGTCACAGGCACGTGGCAGCGCTGGTCTGGGCTGAAGGAGTTCGAGCTAGCGCTGTGGCCTTGGGCCCAGCGCATCCCAGCCGAGGGCCGGCTCCTGCGGCCGGGACCCACCCACACGGCCAGCGCCCGGCCTCCTTTTGTTTGGAGGTGCAATTCACCGCCCAGCTCTGCCTGTCTCCCCGGCTCTGCCCGCCCAGCTCTTGCTTTGGACTTTGCAGGACCCTGCGCCCCCGGAGGAGGAGCATTCGCCCTTCGGGCAGGCAAGTGGCCAGCGGCCTTGAGTTGTGAGTCTTGCGATAGAAGTTGGCTAAGTGTTGTGTGGGCTACCGGAGATAGATGTGAGAGCTGGTGAGTGTTAGGAATGGGGAGTTGGTATTTGAAGTGTCCCATTACATTACAGTTGGAATTGTTTTCTAATGTTATGATAGTTCACAGCATTGGATATTTTAACTAAAATAAACAGAGTAAGAAACATCTTTGGGACAGAGAAAGTGCAGTTTTAAATAATTTGAGTACGTTTGTTTTTTCCTTCTGAAAGTAAAGCCTGTTTAAAATGAGCAACATAAAATGCAAAAGTAGCAATTTGATCTGAAATTTCACTGCTCACTGGGGAGTAAATTTAAGTTGAAAAATAAAATGAATTTAGAGGATTTGGTAATAAAAGGAGTACTGATAACCTTTGATTTGACTCTTGGCCAAAATAGCTGAAGTACAGGGTTAGTCTTGACAACAATTACATTTAGCTTAAATATTCTGTCTCTGTCTCTCTGTCTCTCTGTCTGTCTGTCTGTCTGTCTGTCTCTCTCTCTCTCTCTTTCTCTCTCTCTCTATCTGTGTGCCCTCGTGCCCGCGTGCTTGTTGGTGTAGGTGGGTGGGTGGTTGGTGGTGTTTTTCCTACCATCATTTCCTTGTTTACTCAAATATACCCTGCTGCTCTGGGACCTGCTTTACCACTTTCTGCTGGGGTGGTGCTCAAATAGGCTACTTTGTCTTACTCTCACCTTTTAAGGGTTCCTGGCACACATCTGGCATTGACTCCCATGGGGGCATTGTTTGGCTGAAGGTCTCTCAGCCATATGGCCAATCTAAGAAATGATATGTGAATGAACGTGGGTTAAATGAGATTACATTTCCCCTTTGAAATTGTGCTCCTGTATGCTTTCAAGATTGAGACATTTGAGAAAAAGCTGTGAACAGAGTTGACAAAGACCTTCAACTTTGCCCAAGTGTAGTCCTGAGTTCCTGTTCCATCTTCCCAGGGAACTGCAGATAGTAGACATGATTTAAAACCTTCCTCACACATGGGAACAATATCTTATCCATTCTGTGGGCAATTACTTCCAGAAGCACAACTAGCTCTCATTTTCACGTGTGTAGACTAGGACCGGAAAGGACTGTTGTCTTTCTGGATGTTTATATTGCTTGGGAAAATAACAAGAGGCCGGTGTGCAGATACCTAACAGACTCCACAGTAGTGCAGGGCTTAGTTTACAGGGTTTGTTTTTGCCAGCTCTGTGTGAAGATCTCTGGGCCAGTAGATGATGCTCTTCAGCCCACAGCCTGTGAGTTCTCATTGTGCTCTGGAAGGCTTGTGCTTGGCAGGCTGCTCTTGAAATGTTATTTGATCTCCTTGCATGATAAAATTGACTAAGATTACACTTTTCTCCTCTTGGCTTTTGAAAGTGATGCATCAATGAGACCCATTCAATAACATATTTAAAGACTTAACCCATGTTCATTCACCCTAAGGTTTCCAGAGAAAGGCTTTTTTGATTTTTGCCTTGTTCTGTGGTTTTGCGTTTATGAATTGAGTCGAGAGCTGATGTAATGTGGTTCTTCCTTTGTGTACTGTTTTTATAGTCCACAGGAGATGCTCCAGTGTATATGCCTGTGATAATTTTTGAAATGTGAGCATGCTTATGAGAGAGGGAGCTGCGGGGCAGGGGGAAGGGAGGAGGCAAAGAGAATGAGAGAGAACATTTAGGCTAAAATCTTTAGCTTTCTACATGACAGAGCAGGGCAGGAAGAGTGGTGGTGAACCAGGTCAACTTAGCAGTAAGGTTTTCTGAATGACCTCTGTGATATGCAGACCAGCTTTTCATTTTAATTAGTGGGACTGTGTACATCTGTTAAGGCAGACAGCACTGGCTGTTGGTATAGAGTGGTTTTACCTTATATTATAGGTTTTGTGTATTTGCTTGGCTGTTTCTCAATCTCTTGTCCATTGCCAGTGTGATTGATTTTCAGCAAATGATACAACAAAACAAGCTTTTAAAAATTTATGTAATAGTTTACTTATGAGAAATTTATTTTGGATTTTGAAAAACTGGTAAACCATATAATATTAATATATATTATATTTACCATGATTTCCCAAGGTTAAAGGGTTTTTGCTATTGTGTACCTCAAGAAGCCAGTAGAAACATGATTTTATAATAGGAAGCCACTATATTGTTTAAAAAAGAGAGAGGAAGGGAATCTTTGTTCCCTATTCTAGTGTTAGTTTGGGGCTCTCAAACAAATGTCAGTGGCTTTGACTGGAATGTTTCCTCTTTGTCTTATTTCCTCTCACATTGCCCCAAAGCACTGAGAAGAAGCTTTGACCTAGGCTGGATGATGGATAGAAGGGTTTAACATATTTCTCTTGAGGGACATGTGCTCACTAACATAAATTTAAACATGTGTTACTAGTGCCACGTTATTAGAAAGTATTTACTCAAGATTGAAGATTGAATAGACATAAATCTTTGGCTGTAGACCCATGATGAAGTCAGGCTCTGAAGGCCTAGGAACAGATTGTAATTAGACTGGTCCCCCTTCTCTGCCTGTGTTGACAAGAGAGGATTATGCAGCAGCACTGTTATCGCTGACATGGGCTTCTGAGACTGTGCAGGGAGCAGTGGCCACAGAGACAGACCTGACAGGCATGTGTTCGTAGAGTGAGTGTGAGATTTTCTTATTGGTGGGATGATGTTGGGACTGTTATAATCAGGTGGAAAAGATTAGCTTAAATAGACATTCTTTTTAAGTGAATAGAGAATTGGGTTCTTAAAATAACTTGGGACGAGGAAGTACAGTGTACTTCTAGAAAATTTTATAATGTGTCTGATTAAGGAAAATTGAAAGATTTATGTTGGCAGCAAGAGACTGCTCTATTAAGATGGAAACTGAAGTAGAGGTGTGTTTTAGATCCAGGCCTAACCGAGTATTTCACAAGTTCTTTTGTTAGCTGTTTGTTATTCCTGACACAAGGTCTTTGATTCTAAACATTAAAGGTGTGTAGGGCCTTAGGCTTGTCCTTTAAAGTACAATATCTGTGATGCAAGTTACAGATACATATTTGTAATGAAAAGCATTTAAAACAGTAATGCTGACATTTAATTAGGGAGCTCAATAGTCTCTTCCTGGGTTCCAATGTGGGAAAACAGCCAGTCTACCTAAAGGGTGTGATACATGGCTTGGCCTGCTTCTGTTGCTTCAAATACCACAGACTGAATCTTTTTCTTACTTTTTTTTTTTCTGTAAAGATTTGATGTGTGTAGGTGTTTTGCTAATGTGTGTCTGTATACTACGTGTGTGCCTGGTGCCTTCAAAGGCCAGAAGAGGGCATTGGATCATTTGGTAACTAGAGTTACAGTTAGGGGACCACTGTGTGGGTGTTGGGAATTGAACCAAGTTCTCTGCAATAGCAGCCAATGCTCTTAATCAATGATCCTTACTCCAGCTCTAATTTATTTGTCCAGGCAGCCAAATGTCATCTCTGGCATTTCTAAATTTTAAAAAATACTTATACTTTAGACTCAGTGACAAAATATTTTCTTAATTTTGTTAAATACAAATACACTAAGTACTATAACTATAATTCTTGCTTAATAGCTGTTTTATTATATATAATTTTGCTATGTTAAAATCAAAGCCTTCCTTTGATTAGACAGAAAAGGGGAAATGATGTGAGATGTCTTTCTGTACGCTGTGATATCATTGTTAAGTAAAGGAACTGTTTTGACCTATGGCTAGGAATTTCCTAGAAGTAGGAAATCCCGAGCATAGGTAAAGGGGAAGGAGGACAGTGTGCAACAGGGTTTTTAATGGGGCTGGTCATGCCTCATTTAGGGTCTTGAGACTCCAAAGTTATGTCTCTAGGCCTTCCTCAGTAATGTGTGAATCTCACTACAATTTTAATTAATTATTTATTTTTTTGAGACAGCATTTCTCTGTGTACACCCACCTGTCCTGGAACTTGCTCTGTAGACCAGGTTGCCTTATCCTTAGAGATCCACCTGCCTTTGCCTCCGGAGTTCTGGATTAAAGGTGTGCACCACCACCACTTGGCTTTAAATATGTTTTTAATTAATTATTACTAGTTTTGAGCCAGAATCTCATTAAGTGCAGGCTGGCTCAGAATTTCTGATCAATTTCTCTCCCTCTCTAAGGGCTAGTATTATAGGTGTGTGACACAGAGCCTGACTTAGATTGGGTAATATAGAATTATTACAGGTTTATTTGACTCATGATCCTTATAATGGCCTTGTTTCATAGATGAAGGCCAAAGAGCTGGAAAGCAAATGTGAGTGAGCAGGAGTGGGGTGACTTTTGGATACTAGCCTGTTCATTCAGTACATTCATGCATAATAACTCAGTTACTTCCTATTAGACCCAGCTTTGTAGAATTGGGGATAAGGTTCAAATACAGAATCATATTCAAACTGTGATTCCAAACATAGCACTCTTTGGTAGTGCTCCGGGTCACCCTGGTGCTTACTCTTAGTTCAGTGAGGACTGATATGTACTGACAGTATGCTAGTCCCTGTCTTCACCATTTACTGCAGTGGAAGAAGTAAAGAGAGCATAATATCTCATGAAATATGAGGAAATGACCTGGCTGGTGGATGGTGGCTTATAAATCAGTATTTGAGAGAGGGAGGAGGGATGCTTCTGAGTAGTATGAGGCCAGCCTGAGCTATAATATAAGTTTCAAGCTAGAGTTACAGAATTGAAACTCTGTTTCAACAAAAACAAGTCAGTGAACAGACAATAACAACAACAACAACAAAAATAACCCATGGATATGCTAGTGTTTTGTTATGAAATATAACACAAGCTAAACTTTACATAAATGATCTGCTGTTCTTTTTGTGATAAAAAGCTATTTTTCATGTCAGTTTATTAGTCACTGTTAACACACTTTGGCTCATGTCTTGAATAAAGAAGAAGAGAGTATTTGAGAAGAAAGAAAATAAAACAACTCCTTGAAAAGACATAAAGGAAATGTAGTGATTGGTCAGCTTAAAGCATGTAGTATTGGAAAGGGAAAGTTTGAACCATGGCTGTCTCTGCTAGGAAGTATGCAGCTATTTAAGTCTTTATAACTGTCAAAGATGGCTCAGTGCACAGGCATGAAGACCTTAGTTCAAGTGCCAGCACCCACATAAGCTGAGTGCATATCTGTAACCCTGACATTGGGAAGCCAGATGCATAAAGAATACCCACGGACTTGCCCACCACCCAGTCTACCTAAATCATTGAGACTCACAGGCTCATTGAGAGAGATCCTGACTTTAAAAAAAAAAAAAAAAAAAAAGGAGAGGAGGGGAGGGGAGGGAAGGAAAGAAAGGAAGGTGGAGAATGATAGAGTAAAATACTCCATCCTCTGGTCTCCATAGTTACACACACACCTTCTTCCTTTTCTATTGTAGGGTATAGCTCTGGGATTGAGTGTATACATACACAGAGAGAGGGAAGGGAAGAGAAAGGGGAGAAATTTTAGATAATGTTTTCTCTCCTATATGTGGATAAACAATAGCTCTTTAACTTTATGCAGTATGATCCCAGCAACACAATTGTGTTTACTCAGCAGAGACTAAGAAGCCAGAAATCAGTAGCAGAAGTGGTCGTTGCTTTCTCTAGATAATAGAGTTGTGGATAATTCCATTTTCTTAAAGTTGTTGTTTCTTTCCATGATTTAGTCCTTGTAGGAATAACATATTTAGGTCAAAGCAGGAAGCTAAGGCATTGAGAGATTGAATAATTTGATTAGGATTCCTAGCCTAATCCTCACCTTCTTTGCTTTTTAAAAAATCTTACATTTCTTTTCTTAATCCATTAGTTTTATTTAGTGTGTATTTGCATGTGTATGCATCCACACATGTGAAGGTCAGAGAACAGCTTAGGGAAATTAGTTTTCTCCCTTCTCCTTTCACCATGTAGATCTTTCACCTGGAGGTCGTACTGAGATTGTCCTGTCTGGCTTGGTTTATTGAGCTGTCTCTTTAGTGCCCAGTCTTGAAAACTTGAATATTTCTCTGGTCAAATCGATTCAGTTTGTGCCTTAAAGACTATGATCAGTCATTTCTCCAGTCCTGTGTTGATATACACTTTGATTGCAGCATTTTTGTTGTACAGATGCAGAGTACTTGTAGATATAGTTCTTTAACTTAACCATTCCTTCCTAGTTCTCTTTGTGTGCGGGTATAAAATTGTTGGTTTGTAATCTTTCATTGAAAGTTCTATTGATGAGACATTTTAGGTAAATTAGACTTCCTTGGAGAAACCTGAGGTTGGAGAAAAATCAGATAACACCTGCATAAAATATTTAAAACATTTCTTAAGATAGAATGAAGATGGATAAATTTATGAGAGAGAGAGAGAGAGAGAGAGAGAGAGAGAGAGAGAGAGTGAGAGTGTCACTCCATGGAGTGCATGTGTAGGTCTGCTGACTTGGTCTCTTTAGCATGTGGATCTGGGAGATGGAACTCAGGTCATCAGTTCCATCACCACCTTTATTTATCTGCTGACCCATCTTGCTGGGCCATATTACTATTCTTTTTAAAGTTGATTCTTGTAGTTAATAAAGTAAAAGATAGCTAGTGAGTGATGTATGAAAGCGAGAGGTTTGGCATCAGAGCAGGAACAAAAGAGTTGATAGCAAGAGAGCCTAGCCTGCAGCATAATACTGCTGACTGGTTAGTATGTTAGAAGGGTGTGTAGGATTTCATGGTGGTTAGAGTCAGCTGTGTTTTGGTTTGGTGGGTAAAATGAGACAGTCATTTCAACTTTAAAATTAATTTTAAGAATGTGGGTATGTATGTTTAGGATATCTTTATGTGAAAGCAAAGCATTCATGCTCTTAACATTTGAATTAATTGCTCAGTCCTCAGTAAAAGGATCTGTTTCCCATGCCATTGAGCTCTGAGAGCTGGTTTTAAAGGGGACAGTTTATGCATGGTTTCTGAGCTTCAGGATAAAATAGAGCACTCACTGTGTATTTGACACATTGCTCAAGCCAGAACCCCCCAGGTGGTGTGTGCTGCTCTGTTCATAGAGTCTTTTACCATGAGTCAGTCCACCAGATTACCTACTAATAATTTAAGAATAGATGGGTGGAAATAGGTCTCTGCTGGGGTTGATCCTCAGCAACAGCAGTGAATTGTGAGCCTTTGAATAAAATGACAATTGAAATTATGCCCTCTATCATGCATGATTTTTAGGACTTTTTAGACTGATTTATTCTTTGCATAAAGAACAGAAGGAGTTTATTAGGTTCTTTTTAATCTGACCTTTCAGGACCAAGATTGGAGGTTTTTTTTTTTTTTTTAAATTTAATTTTATGTGTATAGGTGTTTTGCCTGCATGTATGTCTGTGTACCTCATGTGTGCTTAGTGCCGGAGGAAGCCAGAAGAGAACATCAGATCTTCTGGAACTAGAGTTAGAGCTGATTGCTGCTTTATATGCACTGGGAATTAATCCTGGTCTTCTGCTGTGCTGGTCTCTCTAGAGTCAGATCATTCAGAGATGGTTTAACTAGTTTACTCATTAGTGTCATCATTTTAAACACTGAAAGTTATTAATATATAGTGGACATGTCTTGCATGTGTAGGATGTGACTAACTTTGTGTATTTTTGGTATTATAAGCCAGCTAACAAAGATAAAAAATACTTGTGATAAAATTCTTGACAACTTAAGGGAGAGAGGGTTTATTTGGTTCACAGTTCCAAGTTATAGCCTGTCATGGCGGATAAATAGCAGCAGCAGAACCGTGAGTGAACTGGTCTTATTGTGACCTCAGTCATGAAGTCAGGAAGACCAGGGCAAGCAACTGCTTACCTCCCTTCCCCCAGTTACACATCTCTGAATCTCAATCAAGGAATGTTGCCACCCTCAGTGTTGGGTCTTCACACCTTGATCACTGCAATCCAGATAATCCTCCACAGCAGTGCTGAGAGAGCCACCTCCCAGGTGATTCTGATTGTCAAATTAATAGTTATTACTATTATACTGTCCAAATCTATTTGTTCTTCAAAATAAGTGCTTTTCCCCCCTATTATGAAGACTTAACAGAAGTATGGGGGCGGCTCAAATAACTAAATCTTTTTTAAACTACACATACTAATATCTGTTTAGTAACAAGAACAGTTTAGGGCCAGGTATAGTGCCATACACCTTCAGATACTAGTATTTGGGAGAAAGAGGCAGGCAAATCTCTGGTTTAAGGCCAGCCTGGTTTGCTTTGTGAGTTTCAAGCCAGCCAGGACTAGTAATATGGAGGAAAATGAAAGACCTAAAAATGCTAAGAACAAATTGTTATTGATCCGAGAGGTTGGTGTCTTTATTCAAGGCTATGTGAGAATGTGTGCTGTGCTCCAGAGTCCTGAGGGGAATATCATGACCTCACCAAGCACAGAAACTGCTTTTCTGAATGGTAGGGTAGGAAGTAAATCAGGTTCTGTTTCTGTGACTTTATGACTTCAGGGAACATTATGGGTTTGGCTGCTTTTGGGGAGTTCCATGGGTAGAAAGTTTCTTGAAGCCTTGGCCCTGATTTCAGGGCGGGATATTTTCTTGAGTCGGATGCAGTCTCAAAAATAAAAAGAAAAACAAAAGGATAACAAAATGAATAGTTTGTTTAAATTAAACGTAAAATGGGAAAAATTTCAGGTGTTGTCTAGGAAGTTTATTTTATTAATTAACTCTCTTAGCTATTTTTCTGTTGTTATGACACCCATACATGGCAATTTACAATTTTGAGTTTGTCTGGGATTGCTGTTCCAGAGGGATAAGAGTTCATGACAGTGACACCAGGGAAGCATAGCAGGTAAGTATAATAGCAGGAACAGCTAAGAACTCACATCTCTAACCTTACACTTTAGGCAGAGAGTGAGAATTTGAAATGGTGCTAGTTTTTAAGCTCTCAGAACCTGACCTCCAGCAAGGCCACATCTCTTAGTTCTTTCCTAACAGTGCTTTCCAGTAGGAACAGTCAGTCATATGCTCAAGACTAGAGAGACAGCTTTTATTCTAATCACATCAAACCAACATACTCCCCCTTTTCTGTTGTGATCATGTTTGATCTGATATGATATGATAACACTTTAACCTGGTATAGCTGGTAGATGTCTATGAATAGAGAGACCTCATGTCCCGAGGACCCTGGAGGCTCAGTGGGAGGTGGCAGCTGCCACAGGAGACACTTAGATTGCTTCTATGTAGAAGGACTTATTATTATAAAAGAGAGAAGAGTGGTAGGAATCTTCTTAAATGGGGCTTGACTTCAGAATTCAAGGCAGGGCATGGCTTCAGTGCTTAGAACAGAATGCTAACATTTCTCACTCTTATTTTATATATTTTCTTAAAAGGTGGCTTATAGATGGGGATGAATGAGGATGTGGAATTCTCTGTCTTGTTGGATTTGGGAGTAAGTAGGGAGATAGGATCATGGCAGAAGGTGTGGGCAAAGAGGCATCTAGCTGGCTGTCACTTTGGAAGTCTTCAGTCATCTGTCTCTTGGGGCAGAGAAGGAGGTTACACTGGAATCACACAGAATCTGTAAACATTTGAAAAACTGCTGGAACAGGTTTATGTTTTGGTATGTCAAAACAAGCTATGACCCAGGCTATGGCGCTGGTGTTTTTTTTTAAAGCTTGTCTCAGGCAAGTGCTGACACATTTCTTTGTATAGCTGCTTCACACTGAAATTAATTGGTCATTTTCGCCATAATCAGAGCTTAGATGGTTCAGTGGTTAAGTGCACTGACTGCTCCTCCAGAGGACCCGGGTTTAATTCCCAGCACCCACATTGCAGCTAACAACTGTTTGTAACTCTAGAATCTGTAACTCCAACCCTCACATAGACAGACATACATGCAGGCAAAATACCAATGCAAATAAAATAAAAATAATTTTTTTTTTTTTTTTTAAAGAAGGGTACCTTGCTGTCCAGAGACTAAGCAGGTTGCAGAAGTGCCAGCTGAATGCACTTTTCTTGAGGTGCTGCAGCGGCAGACCAGCCTGATTGCCTGGCTCCTGGCAGGAGCAAAGATGGTGGTCACCTGACTTCCGACCATGTGACCCATTTTTACCCCCAAGGTGATTACGAGCATTAAAATTATGAAGTTGGCAAAAAGCAGTAGACAGGCAGTTACGGAGCTCAGTGTAAGCCCTGGGTCCCACAGTGCAAAAGACCAGCTGCAAACACCCTCCCCCCCCCATGTGACTTTCTGCTTGGCTGCTTTTCTTTCATAGATGTGCTCTGTTCATGGAGTATCATACAGTAATGAACTATTCACTTTTCCTAGGATTGTTGGCCTTTGTTTACTAGGTAGGTATAGATTTAAAGAATTACATCATTTTCTTTATTGAGGACTATTTACCTGAATAATAAAGATTGAGAAATGAAGAAACTTTGATCTTATTCTTAC
This sequence comes from Sigmodon hispidus, assembly GCA_004025045.1. Classification (NCBI taxonomy): domain Eukaryota; kingdom Metazoa; phylum Chordata; class Mammalia; order Rodentia; family Cricetidae; genus Sigmodon; species Sigmodon hispidus. The sequence goes on from PVIH01008769.1 coordinate 71,709, forward strand.
AGTATATAATTAATATAATTGTAACAGTGACTGTACGCTAGATACTATACACTTCTTGTTACGTAGGCATTTTTATGGAGGTCAGAGCACAACGCAAGTCACTTTTTACTCTTCACCTTTACATGGGTTTCAGAGATTTGCTTTTGCAGCAAATTCTCTATTCTTTTCATCTTTTAGCATCTCTCTCTAGCCCTTGCTTTTGTTTTTGAGACAGAGTCTCATGTAGCCTAGGCAGGCGTGGTACTGGTTGTATAGTTGAGGATGGCCTTAAACTTCCTCTGCTTCTGTCTGCTGCGTTTCACCACATCCCTCTACCTAAGCAACTTAGAGCTATGCCTGGCTGTGCTATATTAAAGTATTTTGTCTCTGCACTGATCCAACTTTTGTCACTACCAGCATTTAATATTACCCTCTCTGTGTTCTGTTAGTTCCCAGAGCCATGGCTTCTTTATTTCTGCTTTTATATGTTTGCTTATATGAGATAGGGGCTTGCTGTGTAGTCCTGTCTGGCCTGGAACTCTATGAAGACCAAACTGTCTTTAAACATGTGATCCCTCTGACTGTACCTTCTAAACAGTAGGATTATAGGCTGTGTTCAGCCTTGCTTGTGCATGTCCACTCTTGCTCATCCCCCCCTTCTCCTCTTCTCTCCTAGAGCAGTGCCCTCCAGGCAATCTAGCAATGATTGAACTATTTCTTTTGCACAGCTTCTTTGTTTTTCTTTAGAGACATCTTTGAGTATTTCTGAAGCGTGACCACAGTTTACAGTTATAGGTGGTTTATGGAGCCATGGTAGCCCAGCCTTACACCTGTTGCCAGAAGTTTCTGGCCCTGCCTAGCCCCAAGGTTTGGACCTGCCAGCAGCTCCTCACTTCTCAAATAATCACACAAAGGCTTATATTAATTACAAACCATTTGGTTTATGGCTTAGGCTCATTATCAGCTAGCTTGTTCAACTCAACCGACTAATCAACTACTAAACAACCTACTAAACAAATTAATATATGTTTTGCCATGTGGCTCATGGCTTACTTGTATTTTTATATCTTGCTCTCTTAGCTGCATCTTGCAGGGTCTGTCTGACTCAGGCCCTTCTTTGTCTTTTCCTCTGCTTGCATTTCTCATCAACGCCTAAGCTGCCTTGCCATAGGCCAAAACAGCATCTTTATTAGCAAATGGTAATAAAACATTCACAACACACAGAAAGACATCCCACATCAACCTACATTAACTATATGTTTTATTTTTATTTTTACTTATTTATTTATTTATTTTTTCCATCTTCTTATGGAGAATCTCCCAGAGTTTAGGGAGACAGTCACTTGACACAGTTTATAGCCAATTCAGAGTCTTTATTCTAGCCCCTGAGACTACATACAGATATTGGCAAATCATGTGTGGTCCCAAGCATTTAGATCAAGAGGCTTTTAAAGGTAAAAGCCACATTCTGATATTTTGCTCTGCAACCGCAGGGGAAGATTCTTCTACAAGCAAGCTGTTTAACAGAATCTAAGATAAAGTTATTCAGAGCATCTTGACCTTGGATTCCTAGAATAGTGTTGAGTAATTTCCCACAGGATTCGCTATCAAGGAGATCAAATTCTTATTCGACCTGAAATGGCCTTAGCAGGAATGCAAGATGGAGGAGCCTTTACAGTGTCTTGCCCTGTCACATTTTAATGTTTCTTTTAAGATCAAAACCAAATTATTCATTGACATGTTTTACCAAGGCACTGTATAATTTATTTGGCTTTACTTTCTTTTTAACTTTTATAATAGGCATCTGAAAGAAATTTGTTTTCTAGAGCTATAGAAACAAAAATGTATCGAGAAGCTGGCTAGCTAAATTTACAGTGGCTTAATATATCTGGGCTAGTGGAGAAACTTCTAGTCCACCATCATTGTTTTTGATGTTCATTTGCTATTGCCAGTAATGACACAGTGGAAGGTGGGGAATGAACATCATCTTTTTTAGATGATGATGATGATGATAATGATGATTAAAGACCTATGTAACTGGCGCTGGCCTACAGTTCATCTAATAAAGCAGGCTATTCTAGAATTTGTGATGCTCTTCCTGTCTAAGCCTCTTTTTTAAAAATTTATTTATTATGTATACAGTGTACAGAAGAGTGTACCAGATCTCATCATAATAGGTGGTTGTGAGCCCCCATGTAGATGCTGGAAATCGAACTCAGTTCCTCTGGAAGAGCAGTCAGCCCTCTTAACCTCTGAGCCATCTCTCCAGCCCCTATCTAAGCCTCTTGAGTTATGGAATTATAAGTGTGTGAACACCATACTTGACCTGTGGGTACAATTCTGTGCTTTAATTCTTGTTAAGTGCTTCTAGTTTTCTGTTTTTTCCCCACATCTCTTGGTGAAATTTTTTTCTTATATTTTTTATATTACATATATTTTCTTATATTTTTTAAGTGCCTTTTGCTTTTGTTCATAACAGTTTGATACCTGAGCTTATAAGTATTTTGCTTTTTGGTTGATTCCTTCATGTAGAAGTCTTTTTGTGGAATGGTATTTGTAGAGAGGGTCTTTAGCTGATGCTGACTTTACATTTCTAATCTTTCTACTTCCAGCACAACTCCCTCTCTGTGTAGTCCCAATACTGGGATTGCCCAGGTGTGTACCATTGTGTCTGGCTTTGTCCAGTATAAATGTGGGTTTGAGTATGAGTGTATGTTTGAGTATGAGAGAGAGAAACAGAATGCACAAGGAACAGATTTATTTAAAATAAGAATGAACTTCTGAGAATAAAAAGGGGCTTTTGATAGAGGAGTACCTATAGTGTGTATGTGTGTGTGTGTGTGTGTGTGTGTGTGTGTGTGTATTTAAAAGAAAATTTTTGTTTTGTTTTTCAAGACAGGGTTTCTCTGTGTAGTCGTAGCTGTCTTGGACTGGGCTGGCCTTGGACTCAGGATTCCACTTGCTTCTGCCTACGAATGCAGTATCTCTTTATTTAAAGCTATAGAAAATGAGGTAAATTGCAAGTTGATAAATGAAACCCAGTTTGGGATGGGAATAAATTTCTGGGATTAAAAGTGTGAGCCACCACTGTTCTACTAAAAGAATGTTTTATTATTTGATAATTTTATAGTGCATACAATGTATCCCAATCATATCCACCCCTAATATCTTCAGTCACCCCTGCCAAATATCCTCCATCATGTTCCGTTTTCACTTTTATGTTTTCTCTTTATTTTATTTTTTTTTTAAATATTTATTTTTATGTGAGTTGGTGTTTTGCCTGCATGTATAAATGTGTCAGATCTTGGAATTACAGACAGTTATTAGCTGCCATGTGGATGCTGGGAATCGAACTCAGGTCCTTCGGAAGAACAGTCAGTACTCTTAACCACTGAGACATTTCTCTAGCCCCCTCTCTTTTTTAATTTTTATTTATGTATTTTATAACCAAGTCCAGTTAGCTGGAATGGTGACTTGATCTTGTTAGCTTGAGCTTGTGCATATAACCATAGCTGCAGTGAGTTCATGAATGTAGTGGCCATATCATGTTTAAAATAACATTTCATAGCATCCTTCCCCATTCCCTAGCTCAGGCATTCTGTTCCCTTTTCAGAGATGTTCCTTGAGCTTTTTTTCTTTTCTTTTCTTTTTTTGACAGGAGGAGGCACGACATGACTGTAAATGTCTTGTTTAGGGCTGAGCATTCAGAAATCACTTACTTACTCTTAGTCTACTGTCTCTGCATTAACTGCTGCCCATTTGCAGAAAGAAGCTTCTTAGATTATTGAGAAGAATAGCACAGTATTATGTATATAAGCTTACACAAGGCCGTTTCACAACATTTCCATGTAGCAGAACATGTAGTAGGTTCTTTGTAGGGCTTGTGACCTCCCCAGCTGTGAACTCTTGTACCAGGCGTCAGGTTTATAGTACTTGGCATGACCTTACTCTTCTTAAGCAGTTTTCAAATACAGGCAGTAAGTAGTTGGTAACCATATAACATTTGTGCCAGTATTAATGAGAAATCTTTTATAATGTCCGCCTCTGACTCCTAAATGCTGGGAATTAAAGGTTTGTTCACCACCTCCAGGCTTGCAAACTTGATGTTTTTATATACCTAACCAGCTTAGTGCATTGATTCATTGAAAATGTAATTGATTAAAATATTTGTAAACAAAAGCTTTTTTTACTCCAAAACCTGACAGTTTTAAGGTGGTACATGGAAACTGGTAAATGTTTCTCATTGCAAGAGTCTCTTCTAGGACTAGGTGGTGGGGCACACCTTTAATCCCATCACTTAGACTGAGTCAGGCAGATCTGAGTTCAAGACCAATCTGATCTACAGAGTCTGGTTCCATGACAGCCAGGGCTACACAAAGAAACTCTGTCTCAAAAAACAAAACAAAACAAGAGCCTCTTCTAGTGTGATAATGTAAAGTCAGTGTTGTTAATTTACCTTTGAAGAGTGCCTGGTGTGGTGTTTATCTCCAAACTAAGATTATTTTTGTTGTTTGTTTTTGGAAATATACAAGTGAGGTTGGAGAGTTGTCTCTGGTTAGAAACTTGCTGTTCTAGGGCGTGCCTTAAAAAGCTGGAAATGGGGTTGGAGAGATGGCTTGGAGGTTAATCACACTGATTATTCTTTCAGAGGTCCTGAGTTCAATTCCCAGCAACCACATGATGGCTCACAACCATCTATAATGAGATCTGGCTCCCTCTTCTGTATACTGTATACACAATAAACAAATCTTAAGAAAGAAAGAAAGGAAGGAATGAAGGAAAGAAAGAAAGAAACTTGCTATTATAACAGAGGACCAGTTCCTAGGTGTAACTCCAACTCTAAGGGATCCCAATGTCCTTTTTCTGGCTCTGTACTTACCTGTACAGTTGTGGTGCACATGAACTTACACAGGCAGACATACACGTAAAAATGTTAAAAGAAACATAGAAATCATACAGGTAGATATATTTTTTAAATGTCTTTCATAATGATAATTTTCTGTGTTTTACATGTTTATTTGGTGTTTTGTAAAAAAATGACACCTATCACTCCCAGTCATTCATGACTCCTCTCCCTAAGGCAAGCCATAGCAAATAGTTTATGGAGGTTTTTTAAGTCTTGGAGGAGGTTTATAGAAGAGTGATTTTTCTATTTTTATTTTTTGCAGAGTCTAGCAATTAAATTTTTTTTAGTAGTAATGCCCTTTGCTGCCAGTCTCTGTAACAGACAGGAAAATAAGCAGCCTAGAGTAGAGTGATGGGAAGAAAGGGCCTTTGTGGCCTTGTGTGTGATACAGTGGTTTGTTTGTGTGTCTCTGCCTTTTCCTTTTGCATACCCTTGCTACAATTCTCCCCTTCCCTCCCCTTTTCCTTTCCTCTGCTCAAATTTACAGACCCCAGTTGTGCTAGATGCAAGTTCTTTACTACAGAAATATAGTCCAGCCTTAAAACTTTTTTGATTATTTTGTTTGCTGGTTCATTTATTCTTTTACACACATGCACACACTTGTACTGTGGGGGGGCATGTGTATCACAGTATGCTTATGGAAGTTGGAAGACAACTCTGTGAATTTGTTCTCCTCTTCCACTTACCTGCACGTGGGTTCTGGTGACTGAATTTGAACCAGACTTGCTCACAAACACCTTCTACTTCGTGAGCCTCCTCCCTGGCGCTCTCTCTATATATGTATATGTATATGTATATACCCTACTCTTGCTTATTTATTTTTCTTACTATTTTTAGACAGAGTCTCACAGTGTAGTCTGGCTGGAATGGAACTCACTTTGTAGACAGGCTTACTTACTTTGAACTCACAGGGATCCACCTGCCTCTGCCTCCAGAATATGGTTTCCCTTTATTTAAAGGTGAAGAAGATGAGGTAAATGACTAGCTGGTAAGTGAAATTCAGTTTGTGTTGCAAATTTCTGGGCCTCCCAAGGCGCCTCTCCCCCTACCCCAAATCATTGTATTAAGTGTTTCTTATTCCCTTCTGTTGACTGTTATCTTTCTAAGACCCAGGATTTTTTTGATTTGGATTGAATTAAGAGAAGTGAAAAAACTTTTGTTTCTGATAAAGACTTAAAAATCTGAGTGTGTCTGGTGTGCCTGACTAAGATGCTTGTCTAATTGTTACTCAAGTTATGTTTCCAGATCCAGTTTTTCCCTTCTGGGTTTTTCAGATGGCATTCATTTAACTTAGTCTAGCTTTGAAATCCTTGTGTATCCCAAGGAAGGGTGACAGTGACTCTTGATGCTCCTGCCTCCAACTCCTAAGTTCCCACCTTGCTCAGCAGAGAATCAGTAATCCAAGTAACCCTAACCCTAACATTTTAATCTTAAATCAGGAAAGACATTGGTAAGATGATAATAAGAGACTGCCATCTTTTTCTCTGCAGAACTCAACTAGGTAGATTATTAAAGTTGGTACAAAGACGGTTTTTATAGTTTATAAGAGAAACATTTTGTACATTGAACAATTTCAAAGGCTGTGCTTATACTGAATGAGAATAATTTATCCTGTCATAGTCAAGAAATTATAAGGAAAACACAGATTGGCCTTGTACACACTGCCTATTCTCTAAGGAAAGGGACAATTCTATGTCATATACTTTGATCTCAAGTTATAACAGCTTCAGTTCAGGGCACAAAGCCTGTTGTTAAAGAAGCCTGAAATCCCTATCTATCAGAGTAGGCTGCTGGCAGTACAGTGGAATGTGATTAAATAGGCCCATCTCAGTGCGGCTTTCAAGGTTGTGATGAAGTGAGAGCATGTGGAAATCTTTTCTGTTGTGGAGAGGATAGTACTTAAGGGCTTATTTCATTAACCTAAAGCCAAGTTGAATGGCTGTAGTCACCCAAATCTTCCAATATGGATGAGCATTCATTCTCTGCCATTCTGGTCCTATTTCTCTATGGTGGTTTAGAATTCCAACCAAGGATATTTTTTCTTTATTTCTTCTGAGACCTGTGAGTGTGTGATGATAGCACAGCTGATAGTGTGGTTCAGTGACAGAGCCTTTGCTTAGATGTGAGATCATGTCAATCCTTAACAAAAATAACAACACACACACAGCATGCCAAAAACCTATAGTAGTTATTTGAGTTGGCTATCTTTAAAAAAAAAAAAAAGCCTATGTATGATATTAGAATATTTAGAATTTTGTTTATCCTGATTTAATAAAAGGGCTATGGTATATAGATTGATTACTCTTATAAATTTAAAAGCTTATTTTAATCTTACAAATTTAGGCATGGATTTTAGGTTTCTTTTTAATTTTGTATATATAGGGAAAGTAGACTAATACATAGAGAATGATTAAGTCAAGTAAATATTTGCCTTTTTGTTATGTTAGATGTTCTAAAGTTAAATATTTACTATGTAAATTAAAGCCTCGTTAAACTGAAACATAAGCTACCTTTAGAAATGAGTAGGTAAGCAAGTAGTGGCTTCTAAAACCCTAGATTCAAAGCACTTGACAAAAATATTCCCTGGTTATTATAAATAATTTAATATCTGAATAAGTTGCCCATGAGGTTCCAGTAACATTTCTTTTGTGTGTGTAACCTTTCTGCCTGGTTGTGGTTATGTTGCCTCCCCACACAAGGCTTTGTATGCAGCTTCCTGCTGCTGTTGCTCTCTCCTGCTTGGTTTCTCTTTCTGGGTGGTTTCTGTTCCTGTTACATGGAAGTTGGAAAGACAAATGGCTTTAATGGTGATTTGTGTGTGTGTATCTGTACACACACTCACACTTTTTGGGGGAGGATTGTAATGTTCCTAGTTTGCAATTTCTAACCTGAGCTGGATGTGAGCAGTGAAAAAACGATGCACTCACTTCTAAATTAGGACCTGGCTTCCCATTGGAGTAGGAGTAGCATATTTCTTTCTTTTCCTTTCATCCTGGCTGAGCGCCTGGGCGCTGCAGGACGACCTCCCCTCCCCGCAACTGTTACATTTTACAGATCTATTTCCTTTTTGCCTTGGAGTCCTTAGTTCTGGACTCCTGCCTACTCAGTTTAGCCTTCTGTCCACCCCCTACCCACCCCCTTTAAAATCCATATGCCTTTTTAAAATTATTCCTTCTTGTTTGTCAAAGTTTTATTCAACTCTTTTCAGTCAAGCAGGGAAATTATCATCTTAGTTTTGCATATTTTCTTAGATTCACAAGTTCTTTGGCTAGAAGGGAGCAATTGCTCCTGTATCGGTAACTGGTCTTTCTACTCAGTGACCATCAGTGTCTGGGACTTGAGGGCAAAAAGAAGTAAGTGCTCCAGAGAATGCAGTGCAGATACTCAAAATGTTTTCTGCTTGTAGTAAATAATAACCCAAAAAGTCAGAATAGTAATCACTGAACAAGAAGTTTATCTTGCTTCTCCGGTGTCCCACTTGCTGTCTTCCTTGTGCAGACACTTCCTTTTTCATGTTCCTCAAAACTCTTCTCAGCTTCTGTTTTAAGACTTGTTGCCATTGTATTATGAAAGCTTTATGGTTCATTTTGTTTGTTTGTTTTTTGAGACAGGAGTTCTCTGTAACCTTGGTTGGCCTGGTACTAGTTATATAAACCATATATATGAACCCTGACTCCCTGAGTGTTGAATTAAAGTCATAGCATTCTTGAGAAAAAGCAAAGTTCAGTCTTACAGGAAAGCAGAGTTCTGCTCATCATCCTGTGTTGTAATACAGAGGTAATTTACCAACTTCACAGAAATCAAGGTTTTGTTATTCTGATGAAGGAAAGGCAGTCTCCTGCATACCCACAGGAGCCCTGTGAGAGTAGATAAACTCATGAGGTTTTCAGACTGTCATTGCATACAGCCTGACTGCCAGAGACTCTCAGCTCTGCTTTGGAATGAGAAGGTAATATGTTGAGGGAGTCAGAGGCACTTGTTATAGAAAGGCGAATTTACAGAGTGTTGACCATGTTAGACAATGTAACTTGTGAGTGAGACCTGGTAGGTGTGGCTGTATTGGTTAAGGCGTAGTGGGGAAATGTTTTCTTGCTCATTTTCCTACAGATCAGGTTGAATAAATTGCTGAAAGAATGGAAGACTAGAGACTCAGATTGCTTTGGCACTCCTGGCTCTCTCTCCTCACAGTTATAATCTGTTGTCTTTGTGAGAGTCAAGGATAAATTTCCATGGTCCACCAGAAGCACTTGGGATGGATTAGAAGAAGAGAGTGGTTTACTGATAAAATAGGATTCTTAATATTTTTTTACCTACATATATTCATCTCTAGATCTGTGGAAATCAACTTTCTGTGGTGACAGACATGTTCTGTCCCTGATAAGGTAGCTTCTGAACATATATATATGGGTGGGAATCACTTAAAATGGAGTGTGATCAAGGAACTGGCTTTTAACTTTTGTTTAATTAACTCCATAATCATGCATCTAGTGACCAGCTATTTGCCAGCACAGCTCTAGAGTAATTTTTTGTTTTGTTTTTTAATATGTTTATTTGTATTTAATGTACATTGGTGTTTTGCCTGCATGTATGTATCTGTGAGGGTGTTGGATTCCCTGAGACAGGAGTTACAGACAGTTGTGAGCTGCCGTGAGGGTTCTGGGAATTGAACTCAAGTCCTCTGGAAGAAGAGTTAATGCTCTTAACCTCTGAACCATCTCTCCAGCTCCAATTACTCCTTCTATTCTCGATCGCTTTTATGGCTGATTAGGGGAGCTAGGAGGAGAATGAAAATCGAACTCACCTCCTCTGGAGGTACAGTCACCCTGTGGTCACACTGTTCTTTACCACTAGGCTATTTCCATATCACCCCTAGGGTAATCTTAATTGAGTGATGTGACCTCGAATAGAGACACTGTCTGTTAGCTACATTTTATACTTTTACGGACACCTCTTTTATTGTTGTATTTTCTTTTAAGATAGGGAATCTACTCCTTACTTAAGATAAAGCCTTGAGTAACCTTTTCTTTTTTCTTTTTCTTTTTGGAGACAAGGTTTCTCATTGTTGCTTTGAAGCCTGTTCTAGAACTTAATCTAGACCAGGCTAGCCTGGAACTCACAGATACCCACCTGGCTCTACCTCCAGACTGCTGGGATTAAAGGCATGTCCCACCACCTCCCTGCTCTTGAGTAGCCTTTTAAACAAATATTTAAGAAAAGAGGGCTGAGGGGCTGGAGAGATGGCTCAGCGGTTAAGAGCACTGACTGCTCTTCCAAAGGACCTGAGTTCAATTCCCGGCACCCACATGCCAGCTCACAACTGTCTGTAGTTCCAGTTCCCAGTTCCAGGCAAATAAATAAATAAATAAATAAATAAATAAATAAATAAATAAATAAATAAATAAATAAATATATATATATAAGAAAAAAGAAAAGAAAAGAGGGCTGAGGATAGCCTAGTTGGTAGAGTTGTGTGTTGTAGGTACAAAGCCCTGGATTTCCTTCCCATCACTGCATAAACTCAATGTAAATCCTACACCCCAGCTCTTGGAAGGTAGACACAGGAGAACATCAGCTTTCAGAGCATCCTCAACCATGTTGTGTCTTGGAGGAAGCGATAGTATTTTATATTTAAGCTCTGAAATGAAAATAAGGATTAGGTAGACTGTGTTTTTAAGAAGTGTAAGAATCGGCATCAAGGTAGATGAGGGACTAGGAATGAAAATTAATAGAACTTCCATCCATATGTTTTCTTCCAGTTTCTGTCAGCTGAGAGATGAACCAGTTAATGGCTACTTTCTGTCCTCTATGACAGCCCTTTGGTTGACTGGAAGTTGGTTCTGCCTTTTGCTGTGCTTAGGAGCCTAGATCAAAGCTTGTCCTTAGGATACAGACTTCTCTCTTTACTTCTTCATGCCCCCTTTCCCTCAGTTGTTTGTTGGCTGCTTGTATATTTACTTCTTATTGTGTGTGGAGGATTGAACCCAGGTCTTAGCACATGCTAGGTAAATGTTCTACATGGAGCTACATGCTATCTTTTTCTTACTTTTGGTCTTTTTGAGACAGACTTAGTTTCTCCATGTAGCCCAGGTGTGTGCCACCATATCTATCTTTTTGATAAAAGATACTGGGCTCTCAATTTAGGAGGTTGTGGGCTTTTTGTTTTGTTTTTTTGTTTTTTACATGGTTGTTTGAGCCAGGAACATGGTAACTAAGTCACTTGATTCTGTTTGTTACCTGTCAAATCTGCCTAGTGGTTACTCACATGCTGACATGGTAGGTGTCTGGGGAATCAAATTCCCACCAAAAACTCTGAAGACTAATTAAATTGAGCTATACCTTAAGACTTATGTTTCTCATGTCTTATCCCCCCCCCCCCCTTTTTGGTTTTTTTTTAGAAACAAGGTCTCACTGTTTATCCCTGACTGTCCTGGAACTCACTTTGTAGAATAGGGTGGTCTTGAACTTAAAAAGTACTGGGGTTTAAGGTGTGTGTTACCATTGCCTGGCTACAAGGAGATTTTTAATAATATTGTTGTGTTTGTTGATTTGGGGTTACCTGTCAGGTCTCTAAACAATCTGGTTTGGAAAAGACTTAAGTTTTCTGTTTACTCTGTCTCTTCATTTCATGCCTTCTCAGGCCATCAGTCATTTCTTTGGCTTGATTTCTTTTTGTCTCCAAAGTACTTTTTTGTTCTCCTATTTTCTGGAGTTATATTGTATTTCCTGTTTCATGAGGAGCTTGATAGCAGGCAGTACATACAAAATCAGTGCTTTCTTAAACTGAAATCTCTTGTCTGCTCCCAGGTACCCTGCCCACACTTCTTTTCTTTTGTTTCTCACCTCTTTGAACTTGTGTTATTTCCTTACTTAACCTGAAGTGTTGCAAATTCCAGACAGGTCTGGTTTTCATTCCATCAGGTTGATGGCCACGCCTCATATTTGTAGCAAGTGTTTATAATGGCAGAAGCTACGTGACCTTTTGATCACAGTGGAGAATAGAATTCATCTAGGTGTAGGGTATGGGAATGGGGTTCTCAGAATGCTTTGAAAAATTCTTTCTTCTACTATTGATGATTTCTGTGCTTTCTTGCAAATGAAAGCTGCCTATCTATAGACTTCTATATATTGTGAAGTACTCCTTACATAGTCTATATCCTGTCATTTTGTTGAGATATTAGAAGTGACAAGTTTATAGGGAAGACACAGCACATATCATACTCAACTTGTTGAAAATACTATAAATTACAGATTCCTGCAGATGGTATAGTGTCAAGGTGGTTAATCATGTTTTCTGTTTGGAATCTGCAAGGTAAGTTAGGGGGAGAGCAAGGAAAGAAGTCTGCATTACCCAAAGTCTCATAGATGTCATCACATTAACTTGAACCCAGAGTGACAGTTTTTCCATTGAATGCTTTTTCCAAGATAGGTTTGCTAGTATGTGTGAGAGAATTAAATGCTTTTCCAACTCTGTTTCTGTTACAGTTCAGTCTTCCACCTCAGGTTACTTTTTAGTTGTTTTTGCAATTTATGTTCTGAAATGTTGCTTACATTTTCCAGGTGCCTTTAAAGGTCACCAGAGCCTGGAGTTCTTCAGTCTGCCTTTACTTTGGGCAATAATAATACTGAGCATCTGGTATTGTGTTGGTTGTAGAATGAGTATTTCATTATAAGTTTAATTTTTCCTTGACTACAAAATTGAGGAAGTTGATCAAGGAGACTTAGCTTTGAACAGTTGGGATCCATGCTGTATTTAATTACCATATCTGTCCATTGCCGTATTGTCTTCTTATTTTGCACTGTATGAGATTGAAGCTTATGTGGGGGGCGGGGGAAGAGCTGTGTGGTATTGATTAAGCCTGTCACCACATGACCTTTGCCAATCTTGATGGGCAATGGGCTTGCCTGCAGAGGATGTTCAGTCTCTGTGGCCTGCACTCTGGCACAGTGTCACCAGTTACTATTCTATGTGACCTGTTTCTGTGGAACTGAGGCTAGTCTTGTATTCCTCATCTTTCTGCCTTCTGTTTTCATACCAGTTCCTCAAATCTCCTCCTCCTCTTCCTCCGTTTCCTCTTCTTCTTCCTCCTCTTCCTCTTCCATCACCACCATTTAGGTGGGTTAGACTGAGAAGGATATAGCTGTTTCTTTTTTAATCCTTGAAAAAGAAATCCAAATAAGAAAAATTTAATGATAATGTTCAGTTCTATAAATCAAAGGGTTCTCTCTTAACCTAGTGATACTTACACCTGTGTTAATAATTTATAAATGTCAAAATGAAGCCTTGTTTAAGCCGGTGGTTTATGGACTAAGCTGTGCCTTTGTACATGTTATTAAACCAAAGCTGACATTTGAGATCATATTCCATTGATTTAATTTAGGCATGCTTGTAATATAAAAATATTTATAGCATTAACCTTTCTCACCTCATTTTTTAAAGAAACATAATATTTTTTCTTATTTTGACATATCTTTTGGAGTTCTTTGTCTTACATATTAATGATTTTTAAAGTAATGACCTTCTTCCCAAGATCTGAACAGACTGCTTTAAGGAGGCGTTATATTTCTGTGGTAAACTAATGATGTGGTCTTGTGACTAGCTCCTTTAAGTTACAGGTGGTCTGTTTGGAATAGGGGCTACAAAAGCTTTTCACTGGAGACTGTGGTACATGCTGAACAGGGCTGGGGTCTGCTATCTGTGAAGTTGTCTCAAACAAATGACTGCTGTAATGGGAAAGCTGAATTTAGTTTTGGACTCAAGGGTAGACATTAAACATTCTTCCAAGTCTAGACTTACTGTGTATTTTTGATTACATTCCTTCATTTCTTGTTTTTGGCAAATATTGTATGAGGTTTCTGCCCTATCCGAGCCAGAGATCTAGATCTGTCCTTGGTGCCCCCCCTCAATGACTCAGGTGCTTATATTAATTTCATCCTATTTGCTCTATGTCTCAGACATATTGCTAGCTAGCTCTTTCATCTGAATTAAGCCCATTTATAAATCTGTTCTGCCACATAGCCATGGCCCATGGCTCTCCTGTATTCTTACATGCTTCTTCCTTGGCTGGATCAAGTCTCTCTTAACTCTGCCCTCTTCCTTGTACCTAGGCTCCAATTTCTCGACCTACTTCTATGATGTCTGACAAGGGCCAAAACAGTTCCTTTATTTAAAGAATGATATTCACAGCATACAAAAAGACAGTACCATATCAGGCATATAGAATTAATGTTTTCCTTGGCAAGTAGTATTAAAGATTTCTGTTGTGAATACCTGATAAAAAGATATTGCCACGTTATTTTGTTAAATTTGAGTTGTTGGCATTTATTTTGAGTTTTTGTGTTAGTTTTATTTTGACAGAAGTACAGTGAACTTACTATTTTGGGGTCAGAAGCAAAGTATAGCTGAGGTTGAGTCTCTAGGAATACTGGTGTTGGCTTGAGCAGCCATTTGAGACTTTAGCTGGCATTCTTCAAGAGTGTCTGTCCAGGACTTGGTTTTGCAGTTTTCTTCTAAGTACTTGTATTTATAAGGGATGAGGAGTTGTCTGGTGATAGTACAGTCTGTAGGATCTCTACTCCTGAGGTATGGTTCCTTTTAAAAATTGCATGTGGACTTTCAACTTCTCCACCCAACTAGGTCTTGCACATCCTCCTTCAGGACCTAGCTAGATTGTCCTGCCTTCACACTTCCCAAGTGGTGAGATTCATAGCCACTTGTCACCATACTTGGTTTATCCAGTGCTGGGGAGCAAACCCAGAACTTCAGGGATATTATACAAGCATTTTACCAATTGTACTGCACCCCTAGTCATAAATCCACTCTTAACTGTTATTATACATCACTTTTAGCCTGTTCCTATTTAATAAATAACTTACATTGTTAAATAATTTGCACATAGTTTTTTTTTTTTTGTGTGTGTGTGTGTGTGTATGTGTATGTTTTTTTTTTTTTTTTTTTAAATAAGCCTACTCACATCAGGCATTTAAAAACCTGTTTTTATAAAGAATGTGTCAGGGTTGCCCACTTTACTTAGTTCTTTCAGATTTAGCTTGTGTCACCTACTTTTACATGGCTTACTTTCCTTCCTGTGGTTGAAATTTTACATGTGTGTGCATCTGTACACTTGTGCATATGGAGGCTTGAAGGCAGCCTTGGGCGCCATTTGACAGTGCTGTCCTTTTTTTTTGTGTTGGCTCTTTTGACTTTTTGTTCTTTTGTCTCTTTTGGGAGCCCCACCATTCAGCTACCAATTAAAATACTCACAGAAGCTTATTCCTAATTACAAATTAGCTTGGCTAGGTTCTAGCCAGCTATTCTTATCTCTAGTTACCTCATCTACCCTTTGCCTCTGGGCTTTTCCCTTTTCTTCTCAATATCTTACTCTCATACCTACTCTGATGTTTTCCTCCTTGATTCCTCTTGCTCTTTCTTTTTTCCTCCAGATTTCCCCTTCTGTTTATTCTCTCTTTCTGCCAGCCCCGCCTATCCTTTCTCCTGCCTTGCTATTGGCTGTTTAGCTCTTTATTAGACCATCAGGTGTTTTAGTCAGGCACAGTAACACAGCTTCATAGATTAAAACAAATGCAACATAAACAAAAGTAACATACCTTAAAATAATATTGTACTGCACTGCTCATTCTTTTTCCTTATTAATAATTGTTTTGCATGTATATAATGAGTGTGCCTGTGTGTGTGTGTGTGTGTGTGTGTGTGTGTGTGTGTGTGTGTGCACGCTTATGCATTACAGCACACATGGGGTTGGGGGTTGGGAAGTGTTCATGTGTCACAGCACATGTGAAGGGTGGGGATTGTGTGTGTGGGTGTTGTGTGTCACAGCACATATGTGGAATGCAGAGGACAACTTTCACTTTATTTCCCCTGTCATGTGGGTTCCAGGCAGGAAATTGAGGTCATCAGAATGGCACTGATTTTACCAGTCAGCTGCCCTGGGCATTTTTCTTTGAGGCAGAGTGCCTGGAATTGGCCAAGTAGGCTAGACTAGCTGGTTAAAGAACCTCAGTGCGGGCTGGAGAGTTGACTCAGTGGTTAACAACACTGTGTTCTTCCAGAGGACCAAAGTTCAATTCCCAGCACCCACATGGCAGCTCACAACTGTTTGTAATTTCGGTTCCAGGTGATCTGACATCCTTACATAGGCATGCATGCAGACAAAACACCAATGCACATGAAATAAATAAATTAAAAAAAAAAAAAAAAAAGAACCTCAGTGCTTCTCTTATTTCTGTTTCCTGAGTCCTGGGTTAAAAAATATTTGCTGTTTTATCTGCGGGGTGGATCCCAAAATCTTAAGCATTTAAAACAAGTGCTGGGGGCTGGAGAGATGGCTCAGCGGTTAAAAGCACCGTCTGCTCTTCCAGAGGACCCGGGTTCGATTCCCAGCACC
>PVIH01008770.1:0-26799 GCA_004025045.1 Sigmodon hispidus
TCAGTTCGGGGTCGCAGTAGGGATCCTTGCAGATACCCTCAGCAGCAGCAGGAGCTGTGGGTGTGGCCAGGTGCAGAGTTCAGCTGCCCCCTGCTCCAGAGTGTGCTGGGACGCCGCAGCGGGCACCGGTCCCGGCCTCACATCTCACTCTTAAACTCTTCCAACTTCATGCCCTCTTTTAAAAAGTACATTACTGAATTTCATTTATGCAGTTTGTATATTTATGGGCATTGGCCACCCACTGGAGCATAGTAGATCTACCAGTAGCCAATGCCTAAAGAAAACCCATTCTCCTTCCCCTGAAGCCATCAACAATCAATAACTCCTTTGCTAGGGATAGGAGCTCCTGGGTCCTACCCTTCTCCATGCTAGAAGGTTGACCAGCTTGGTCTTGTACATGTCTTGTGCAGGTAAGCACATATGTCATGATTGCATTGATTTTGTTATATCCAAAAGAAACTGTTTAGCCCCTCTCTTCCTCAAATTCCAGCTCTTATAATTTTGTTCCCCACTTCCATAATGTTCCCCAAGCCTTGTTAAAGGGGATATGTGATATAGATGTCTAATTTATAAATCAATAGTCCATAGACACTTAACCTAAATACTTTGACAAGTTGTGAGTTTTTAGGGCAACTGCTGTCCACTGAGCACTGAAGTTTCTCTTATGAGAGTTAAGAGCTATAGTAATCAATGTTTTCCACAGACCAAAGTATTGTCTCTAAGTGATGTGCTATCATAACTACCAACATGTCTTCTTATATTATAGCAAAATGCTAACAAAGCACAAAGTAAAACAAACCAAATAATTTTTAAAAAAGAAAATTAAATGAAATGCACATAGCTAAGTGAAAGGAGTCAATTCAAAGCAACTACATGGTGTATCTTTTCATTATAAAAGTGAACATTTATGGTTACAATGGAAAAATGAGTAGCTACCACAGATATGTGGAGAGGAACAGACCAATAGGTAGGATGCATTGTATAGGACTCCTAGAATATCTCTGACAATGTATTGTGGTAGACAGACATCAACATGCACTTATCCAAACACATCGATTGTACTGTGAGAGTAACCTCTAGTGGAAACTATAAAATCATGCGGTATCAATGTCTGTGCAGGATCATGTGGTGATTCACTTACTTTCACAAGACTGTGCAGTAAGTTTTGAGGGTTATATGAAACCTTGATACTTTGTGATTCACTTTCCTATGTTTGCAACCTAGCTCTCAAAGAGATTATTAATTTTCTGTTACAATTAAAAGTACATCAAGCTAGTTAGTGTAGTTGTGAAATATGTTAATAAACATTCCAGTTGTAAACTGAAAGGAATACCCTTTGCATCAGTGAAGACTGTAGGTCATGGTTTAATTGGAAAATGAGGCCATAAGACTCCATTATATCCATAAACACATCTACAGCAAAGTGATTTTAAAAATGAAGTGGAAAATCCTAATAATAACAAGTGAACAATTATTCTACATAAAATTAAGTCAGCCTTGTTGTTAGTGAAGTTTCTTGTCAGTTTCATGCAAATATCACAACCACAACTCACTCCTGCTGCTTCAAGTTAGACCTGCTTACTATGCCTGTTTAGACACTGAGTAAATTCCACGGAATTTCATGCCTACAACAGGAAAGCCCGGTATAAAGCAAGAAGCCATTAGTACATATTGGAGGAAGAAGTCATCAAGCTAGTCTCAGATTGATGGTGCTTGAAAAAAAAACAGTATGTACTGGAGTACTGTGTGCTAGAATGTGTTCTAGCCCACAGGCAGAGCAAGTGTATTGATGACAGTGCTGCAAAAATGCAATCTGCTCTGTGCTGATCTCATGGTGCCTACAAAACTGCTTAATCTGCTTATTGAAAAGCCAGTCATGAAAACACAATGGAAGCAAAATGTGTGATAGATTAAAATGAAACATGACATTTAGCAGCATATACGGGTATAGCATACTCATCAGGCTTTTGTCTAATATCATTTCAGATATCATAAGAAAGGTTCCTGAGATGGCCTGACTGAAAGAAAATATAAAGAACATACATCACTGGAATTTCTGATCAATCCCTTCCTTATCTCAAAATATAAGTTAGAGGTGAAATTCTGAGGAACTTAGAAGACTTATTTAACAAAAAAAGTTCAGATTTTTAAAAATAAATAGACCCAAAGACAGTTTTTCAAACAAGCAACAGTAAGGTAAGTAATACTTGTGCTATAAGAAGATTTAATTGACAATAGTATCTATGAGATGAAATTAAATTAGCAATCTCAGTGACTCCAGCCTCAGTAAGGCACAGTGAGGCTTGAACTTCACTAACACTAACCAAACTGGGGAAGGAGTGAGACACTATTGTGCTTGAATTCTGAATGGGTGTGAACAAGGAAGAAGGATATGTCAAGGAAGATTTCAAAAGTCAATTTACATTAAAGTTGGAAGCAGAGCCACTTTTTAATTTTGATAATACTGAATGTGAGATGCTGAGTTGTGTAAGTACAGGTAGCGTTGGCTGGTACAACACACGCATGCAAGCATACATTTATGTATACATATGCATACACGTGCATGTACAATTGATATAGACACTAGCCTCCTTGTCATTTTCAAGCTTGCAGAACACTGTTGTTAGAGGTCTGCATCTTGCTGTCTTGCCCAGCAAGTCTACTTTATCTTTACTAGAATCTTCTGCCTAAAGATATGTTAGGCTGTGGCTGAGCGAGGCAAGAGTGTAAGTTTCTCATATTTGTAATTTGTTAAGCAATATTCCATTGAACAATGACAGGTGAGATCTCCACTAGCTCAACTCCACTATCAAAAGCTCCATCCTTTGTACAGTTGGTTATCCTTCATACAGACACAATCTCAGCTATCTGGGCATACATTCCTAGAAATCTAATCTGTAGCAGTAGTAATGTGTTATTTTTAATTATTTTTTGAAAACAATGAAATAACCAAGCAGTGTCTTTAAAATGCATCAAATCATGAATTTTTCAGAAGAAGAGCATTTATAGAGATGACTGTTAAACTCAGTTATCAATTGAACTCACATTTCTTTTAGCATTTTACCTCCTCCCTTTGAAAACCTTTTCTTATCTGGTTTGTTTCCTTAAAATCAAAATATGATTATTACAAATTTTTTGTGGCATCTCTTTAAAATCAAATCTGAGCACAGGCAGAAGAAAAGAACTTTCCTTTTGCATGTTTGGTTTCTATTCAGGTAGATATTACTTCTGGGTCCAGTAGCCCAGTTGGGCCACCATAGCTTAGAAGGACAATAAAAATGATAGTTTCTATAATGCTCAACTCTTATAGGAAGACAACCTACAAGGAACCCTACATTTGAGAAAATATGCTTGTTAGAAAAAAACTCTATTAAAAACATCTGAATTTGATTTTTATAAATTTAGTAGAGAATAAATGTGTCCATTCATTGGATTTTCAAATTAGCTAACAGTCAGGCTATAAGTCTGAAATTTCTTCAGACAAGGGAATTTCAATCATATACATCAATGCAGCTTCGCTCAATGCAAGGTTCCAATATTATTTAATGTCATGTCACCTGAAGTTACTTTTGGTGCCAGTCAACTTGAATTAGAAAGTATTTAGAAACAGGGAAAAGCATTATTTTAGAGAGTACATCCACGGATGATTTCAGAGGACACTGTCATACATGGTTGAGTGGACAAGTTGAAGAAGTGTACCTTTAATGTGTGCAGTCAATATCACATTGTCCTGGATGTCAGAGAGAAATACTACGGAAGGCACAACCTTCCTTCCCAGTTGAAGACATGTTCATCACATCCTTTGAGCATTAGAAGATCAGGTTTTCTGGCCCTTGACCTCTAATACTTAAACCATCATCCATATGCTCTTTGGCTTCCTACAGACTTTGAAGTAGAAGTGAGCAATGCTCCTGACATCCCTGGGTCTCATCCCAGATAACCCCACATGGGTTACTAAGTTCCAAAATCACGTGAACTGCTCCATTTACAAATATCTACTTCTTACTTACATGTCTTCTACTAGTTCTGCCACTCTGGATAAGAGTGTACAGAGGAAGCCTGTGGCCATCAGTCAGCAGTGTCCGAACTGAGTACCACACCTGCAGTGCATTCAGTCCCTTCACACCTGTTACAGTTTCCTAACCAGTCTTCAAGTCCAATAGGTTAGTAATCTCCTTGCTTTAGACTCCACCTTCTTATAAGTGACAATCTTCCAACCCCCCACTCCCTCAAAGCTTTGAAGGTTTCAAACAATGCCAAGTTCGGGACAACAACAAAATCTGAAGATCTCTAACCTATGTCTCAGGGAAATCTCTCCCTCCATGAAGTCTCCAGTTGTCTCTTCCCTTCAAAGAAAGAGCAGGATCTTCTCTTAGAGTTTTGTCTTTGACTTTATGCTTCATAAAAATCCTGGAGACAAGGAAATGCTTAGGTCTTGTTTACCATCCAGAATTAAGAGAAGGGGAAAAAGCCAATATTAAGACACAAAAGAATAAAAATCTGGATCTTTACACCTAGGCTTGCCAGAATTAGCAAATTAAAATACAGGCAGCCTGGGTACCTCTGAATGTCAAATAAATAGTCGCTGAATTTTCATAAGTATACAAAACAAACATGGTACACTAATTCATGTACAGTTAGATTCTACTTGGCAATATTATTACATCTCTGCCCCCTCTCAAAAATAAAAGAAAAAAAAGAAACAAACAAAGAAAAAAGAAACAAGGAAAGAAAGGCACAAAAAGTATTATAGACAACCAAGAAAAGCTGAGAAAGGGAGAGATTGACCTTCCCCAGGAAAAAGCACACCAATTAGATGTTCATTGTCAAAAGGTCAGCCCTGAAAATGTACAGGCATGTAGTATCATACAGACTGAACAGGTTGTATTTAGCAATGTATATGTATGTGCACATATATGTGAATGTGTGTGTATATATGCATACAATGACAATTTGTAAAAAATAAATACATAAATGAAGAGGCCATAAATTTGAAAAAGAGTAGTGAGGAGGGTATGGAAAGGGATGGGAGAAATGTTGCAATTAAATTATAATATGAAATGGTCTCAATTTTAAATAAGTTTCGCAAGTTTAATTGTCAACATTGGGTTAAAATGTGGAAGACAGGGAACTGCTGAAAATGGAGCTTTCATAGACTCATTGATTTCTGCTAAAGCTATATAAAAATAATATAAAAAAAACTTCCAGGGACAGATAAGCATGAGAAACAAAGACTATATTCTCTTTAGGGTCTGCAGTAGGACTGGTCATGGAGGCGATCACAGTAAATAAATAAGAGCCCTCCATACTACTACATTCAGATGTGGGATTTACACTTCTCCTTCCTTTTACAATCACCTTAACTTGTACCATTTCCTGGAAAGAATATTGTATGTCTAAAGAGCCAGCAGAAACAATTTTGAAAAGAAGTAGAAAGAAGTTGTCTTAGACCAGAAGCTTGTGCAGTAACTTCAATGATGATTATTTTCCCATCTGCTGACGCTATTATGGAAATTCTGGCTGAGACTGTGAGTCGTGTGCACTCTTGGTTCCTCCACTCCCCAAAGGAGGGAGCATTGCCAGCTATGCAAAGTGCTGGAAGCAGATGAAAGCAAAGCACTGACCTTGAAGTATGTTTGGGAGTTCATAGCCCTTTCTAATGCAGGTAGTGGAAATGTGTTTATGCATATTTATTCAGCCTTGTTCAGATGCTCTGAACTGAATTCTATTTTTCTTACGCTGGCCTCTGAACTCCATTGTGCAGCATGCGAGATGCAGACGAAGTTTAGGGGGAACAAGACACAAAGCAACAGTATCTGTAATTGAAAACCTTGGATGTCACAGGCACTCAGCAACTTCAGCAACCACTGTTATATATCACAAGTAATTCTTGTCGAGAGAAAACATCCATTCCTGTAAAAGTAATGGGGGTTAGAAAACAAATGTCTAACCACTGATTCATTTTAATAGAAATAAAACCATCACTGTAGGTCATCAAATTTTTCCAGGAGAGCTGCTAACTCAGAAAGTTCTGGTGCCTCAAGCATGTAGTCTGTTTTAAGATGTGTCTACATGAATGCTTTGACACGTTTCAAGTATGCTCTTCTTCCAGCTGCGTGATGTACTAAGATGTGTTCTCTGGAAAAGAAAAAAACAGGGCAAGGGATTTTATAGGTCTCTTTTGGGACACTGTAGATGAGATGTTATGTCATTTTCTAAATCTGACCTATCCAGTGAGCCATAGGAAATAACTTCATATTATGAAAGAAGAAATGCATCAGAAGCCTGTAATTGTAAGGTTCTCAACCTGTGGGTCAAGACTCTTCTGGAAGTTATATATTAGGTATCCTGCATATCAGATATTTATATTGCCATTCACAACAGTAACAAAAAGACAGTTATAAAGCACAATGAAATCATTTTATGGTCGGGGATTACTGCAACATGAGGAACTATATTAAAGGGCTGCACATTAGAAAATATGAAAATATGAGAACTACTGCTTATAGTGTCTGTAAATGTGAGATGACTCATGTCAGCCTGTGAGACAGTCAGTCCTGAGTCCACTCATCAGGGTCCATTCATCTATAAAAAGGTACTGATTACAGTTCCCTTCTCACTCTTGACTTAATTTCTCCCATCTCCCCAGAAAAGCAAGCTTGAGGTCAGAGAGCTGTCTAAAGGACTGCATGGTAGACACAAAGACTCAGATCTCACACAACCTACAAATCTTTGGTTATACCACGTAAATTCTCACCATGACCCAAGTTTGACATGTTAAAATGACCACAGTGATTCGAGGCTTACATAATGTCACAGTGGCTTCCGCAATGAGTTGTGATAAGGTCCCCAAAGCCAAGAAAAGCAAACCAAATATGGAACTCTAATATTTCTCTGACATGTGTATCTTGCCATGAAGATATCTTTTAGATTTATAAATATTGGTGAATATTTAATAAATTTAAAGGAATAGTAGTTATTGATTTGTATTCAATCCCTTCTTAGTTTTTTTCTAAATAATTGCTACTAGATATTATAGTGATCTATCGTTTGGTACTGGGTACAGATATGACTGTCTGTCTAACTGCTCTGTGGAGTGATGATAGTGTAGGGACATCGATCTCTTCAGAAAGCCTCAGGCTGTTCACTTGCCTAATTGGTTCTCAGTATTTATTGACTTATTTCTATGGCTCTGGGCTATGTTTTCCTAGGATATTCCAATTTTTGTAAACATCCATAACGGCTAAATTTTCTGAGTGTTAAGTGATATCATTTTACAATCATTTTAGACAATGTCTATATGAATCTTTATTGACTACCCATCTCTTGTCAAATATTCCAGTCACCCATGAAATAACTAATATAAATAAACAAAACATATGTCACCGAAAAAGGATGATAGACACTATAATAAAAGATAGAGAATGGAAGGGGCAGAGCATCTTGAAAGTAAATGAAGAAATTTAAATAAACTTAATTTTATTTCATTGTAAATTTAAGTTTAAATAAGGTAATTGTGAAATGACTTACTGACATGAAAGACTGGTATATATGAGGATGAACACTTCAAATATGTAAGGGAGGATTATTTCAGAAAGACGAAATGCCTGCAGGCAGAAAACCTCCGGCAGGTTAGAACTGCACAAAGAGGCTCAGTTTGGGCAGAGCAAGTGTGAGTGTGGTTTGTGGTGGCCATGGCAGAGAGCTTAGAAGTAAGAAGCTTGGGGAGAGAAGACCTTTAGCTGCAGTAGAGAATCTGAGGTACAGGTGTGGTGGCACATACCTATAATCCCAGTTTTTAGAAGGCACGGAAACTCTCTGAGTTTGAGGCCAGTCTGGTTGGTGAGTTCCAGTCCAGCCAAGGGTATATTGTGAGACCCTATCTCCACGAAACATGAGAAAACTAACTTTGTTCTTAGAGATATTAGTATTTTTTTATATAATCAGGCTTAAAATATGAGATTATCATTTCATTATCAGTGTCCAAATCAGACTTCACAGAAGCAAAGATCAAACCAACAGAGAGCACTCAAAACACTACAACCAGGTTGGAGTCTGGCTCAGGGATAGAATGTTTGCCTACATGTGTATGTCTTTGGATTCAATTCTGGTGGCAGAGGCAAGGGATGGCAGGGTTGAAGGGAGCAAGCAGGACAGTAAAACAGGGTAGACAAATATTTGGCATGGGGTTGTGACAGCGCCACTAGAACTCAGTGTTTGATTAGATACAGAAATGAAAGTAAATGCAGTGATGGTCCCACTTGTTGAGACAAGAAAGAAGATAATCTGTCCTATCTGGGAGCCTGTTGCTCAGCCTTAACTTTGTCTCCTATTCTTCACTTATTCAGAGAAACAGTCTCCCATTTCACTCTTCTCTCTGCTTTTTAACTTCTGGATTTGTTTTGATATAATTTTCATTTATTCTTTAAATATTCCATACATATAGATATAGTATTGGGTCATATCCCTCCTTCATGCCCTCCACCTCTTCCCAGACTCCTCCTCTCCCTACCTCAAATCCATTCTACTGAATACGATTAGTACTGCCTGTATTCCCCTAGTGGAGGATCCACTTGAACATGAGCAGCTTAGCAGGTCCACATCCCTGAAAAACCTGACTTGCACCAAATCAGCTATTGATAGCTCTTCAGTTAAAAGTGGAGGTCATGTGTGCCCCTCCCCGACCCATGCCAGAATTTTCACTGGCTTGGTCTTGTATATGTCTTATCCAGGCCTCAAAGAATCAACATTAAAGACTCTCTAGTTATTAAAACGCATAACCCACGGAATCAACAACTCAGTGAGTTTCATGCTTCACCAACATGATTATTATTCCATCATATAAGTATGTGTTTCTGTGGTTGTTCAGCAATCTGTCTGTAAGGGACATTAAGAGGAACATTCACCTACTCACAATTTTGCTTTGCCCCTCCCAGAAGGCATCTGACTCATTTGACTCATTTACATAGATGATTTAACTACACCATTGTTTCCATCTTGGACAATTATTTATTTTGGGCCCCATGACAGATGAGGTCATACAGACCTTAAAATGCAGAATTTAAAGTTTTGTCAGACTGTAATTTGATGCTAACTTTGTTTATTCTCCTCTCCAATTACTGAAGTTACCACTCTCATCTCTGGAAAATAATCGGAGACAGTGTTTTTGGTAGCAAATTAGGAGTTGATATCCCACTTCTGCCTAGTGACTATGTATATGCAATTTAATTATATTGAAACTACACATTATGGTGCTAAAGTAAGGTCTCTTTGTTTTCCTTGGAAATGTGGTAAGTGTCTGTTAAGAGTGGAAAATTTCAGACCCCAAACTACTGAGAGGTAAGGCACATTGGGGGTGTTTACATAAGGCCTCCTCATACCTCCCATCCTACCAAGTAACCTGAGAGCAGGAACTGAGAGAAACTCAGACTGTTGACTTTAATTGGGAGAGTGTGTCAACTTTTGGAAGCCTCCATTTTTGAGCAGGGCAGTAAACCATGATTATGACTGTGGCTGGGAAAACAGGTTTAAAAGTAAGGTAAGTCACAGGACCAAGAATGCCAGCTTTATGGACGCTGTGGGTTTTATTTTCAGCCTGTAAATCCGTCATTCTTTATAAACAGAACAAAGTGGTCAATTTTTCACAGGGCTGTGCAAGCACAGTAGTACCAAGGGCTTAGTGTGGGAACAAAGTCATTAAAAATAACTACTTACAAAGAACTCAGTCATAAATAATGTGCCACAAAGGATTCAAAACTCCAAGACTGTTACTTTAGTGTCAAAAACGCTCCTTCAGGCTCCCCAGCCCTAAAAACAGCGAATCTCCAAAGGACGCCCTGATTCTCTCTGTCTGTTCTTTTCCCCCATTTTGTTTCCTTTCCTCCCTCTTCCTGTTCCGCCATTATCTCTCAAAAAGCTGAGACTGTCTGTCATCCTGGTTTTCAGCTGGAGAAGAAAGAAATGAGAACAAAGGGAAAGTCAGCCCTTTGTCTTTCTATTTGGGCTTCCCTTTGAGTGGCCTTTCTGTTTTTATTTTCCTTTGTCTCTGCTATATTTAAAATGTGGTTTCCTACAGACTTCCTCCTGAAAGAGAAATTGATGTTGCTTGAGCACTAGAAATGTAAAGGCCCTTCAAGATCCAGGCTCAGTTCTGTCTTTACTTTTCTTGTTCAATTTTAATAGCTTTACTGATTTCTCTTTGAATTCTTTCTCGCTCTTATTGCATGAAATGAGGTAGCAAACTGGCTGTCAGTTTCATGTCTCATGCATATATATAAAATTATTCTTTTTAGGAATTTACTAAGCACAGCCTTTCCATGGTTTCTAGATGAAGGATGGCTTTGGCTCTCTATAGACATGTCACGTCTAGGAAAATGGCCCTGGTTCACTACTCTTCCAAAACATAATTAACCCCTCTCTTCCTTGGGCCCCAACTTTATGCCATTATGAAAAATATATTTAATAGATCAAGCATAAACACACCCAACTGCCTGTCTTATCTTGCTATATGTGAGGCAAGAAAATATTTGTCTTCTTTAACTTGTCTTTCAGCATCTGTTGGTAGTAGGTACTTGAAGGGCCCTTTTCAAATAGCTTTTACATAGATGAGACCACTGAATCTATAAACAGCATAATATTGGTTCACTTATACTTTTAACCATATTCATATATGTATGCATGCACATATATATGAAAACAGAAACATTGATATATATGAACACATGCATATATATACATACACATGTGTGTGTGTGTGTATGTAACTCAGAGGGTATAGTTGGTGAAGTCCTGTTTAATTATTAGTAGTGACCAGATTCAATTATCATAAAAGAAGAATCCACTTTTAGTGATGTTATAGTTGCAACGCACATGAAGATCACCAGGAAGTCTGATTAAAACAAAATGCTGAGCCACACCTTTAGAATTTCTTGTTTACTAGGACTGGCCTAGAGCCTAATAATTAGTACTATCACAAGATTCCAAAAATGCTGATAAAATTGGCACCAGGATCATATTTAGGGGACTGGTACCCTGCATCATGGATGACCTACATCTTCCTAGGGTAACAGGTGGATAAGAAAGTGAAGGGACTCTAAGAGCTTATACACTCAGCCTGTCAGTAAAATGTGTAGTCTTGTTACATTCTGTCTTTTCTATTAGCCATGAAATCAAGTTCAAGTGCCCTTCATGCCTTTTCTCTCCCTCTGTCCTGTTCTGAAAGGACCAAGTACAGAAGGACATAGCACAACTAAGCTGGCTCCTTCAATACGAGAATGCTGCTTCCAAGTTGGCATGCTTACAGCTGTTCTTTCCTCTGCCTGTAACTCTCTCTCCCAGTGTTTCTATGATTGACTTCCTCAATTCACTCATGTCTGCCCAAGCAAAATCTTCCCAGAACAGTTTGTCTAACGACTGTATCTAAAGGACCACTCTGTCATCCTTTTCCATTATCATATATTCTTTCTAATAGCATTCCTCATAGTTTTTAATAGTGATATCACAGGACTTATCAGAATATTAAGTAATATAGATACTATTAAACATAAGCTAAATTTACTTCTCACCATAATTCTACAGGTAGGTACTTGTGGGACACTGATTTTCAAGGCTTGTAGAGAGTTTAGTGTGCAGCTTAGTTGAAGCACATTCTCTGGTAACATGACACCAGAACATTAAACATCATATATCAGAATACTCCTTTATTGACTGGTTAATATCTATTGTCTCAGTGTTAAAAATAGGCACTTGGAAGAGCAGAGATAGATAGATAGTAAAATATTGCTGGTAATGAAATGTCCAGACACTTGACAGATTACTAAGGCCATGAGTATGAAAAATGATGTATACTTCCCAGCTATCAGCAAGCAATTGAAAATGCCTTCTTTTATGAGAGGGTCAAGACAGTTTCATTTTAGGATCTGTACTTACTGGCAAAATTGATTTCAGTATGTGCTGGGAGAAACACTTTGTTATCTCCTGTCTCTGGCAGAGATTGAAAAGAGGAAACACCAGAAAAAGGAAAATATGTGTGACATCCATAGAAGAGGGGATGCGTAATTCACCAAGCAGCTGAAAAATTTTACATTGCAGGCCCTCCTGGCATGCTTCACAGACCCCACTCACTTCCTCTGGATTCCTTTTGACTTTTGTCATGCAGAACCTGGACCTGGTGCCTCTTCCAAGTCCTCATGCCTGAGAATTACAAATTGCCAAGGGTCATGCTCCTCTGAGTAAGAACTGAAAATCAATTGTCACTCAAAAAACCCATAGTGGGGATCTAACACAGGACTGTACTGAATGTTCTTCTTTCAGCTATGGGCTTGGTCTAAACCAGTCATGCTAGGAATTTCTTTGACAACATGGTTTTATTCTTTACCTGAATGCCTATACCTATCTAGAATAAACCAGCTACACTAAAGCCAAAAGATCTTGTTTCCTTTTTTTTTTTTTGAGGACACTCCTTCTCATTGCCAGTTCCATATATCTGCTACAGTGAACTAATATTTCATAATCTGTAACCTTATAAGTATTACTCCAGAAATCCAGAAATTGATTTGTAAGTAACATTAACATATTCAGTGTTGTCATTGTATTTTATAGGCAATAAGCATTCTATTAAGGACTTTTAATTTTTTTAAATTTATAGTTCAAAGCCTACAGATGAAGCATTTCTCTATGCAGGGAGAAACATAATCTACAGCAGCTTCATATTTCTCTTCAGTCTCGTGTTTGCCTTTAGTCATGCTGACACTTTGGGCAAAGTCTCTGCTTCATGCCTCAACAGAAATGAAACCTATTCTGCCCTTAACCATCTAACATCACACACTTGTTGAACTCAGTGTAACATCTGCTACCTGAGGAAGGTCCCCCTTAAATCACACACTGGTGTCGGACAGCAATCTAGTCACAGATATTAAAAGAAGATTTATTTACATCTAAAAACCAAATTTCTGTCTTAGCTTCTCCTCTTCATAATCAGAGAATGAAAATGTTAATAAAAAGCCAAGAATATCCCGTTACATCTTACACAGGGTAAGTAAGGAAGCCCTAGATAACATATCAAGTGCTCACAGAATGAATTAAAATATAAAGAGAAAAGGCAAATATGTAGACATATAATTTATTTAAGAGTTCTCTGATATGAGGAAAATTTTAACATATATTTAAAGATAATTCCAAATTTGAAGAAAATTACTCTTATCTGTTTTGAAAGAATCTGATGGTAAATAAGATAATAGAGATACAGCAGATCAAGCACTTAGCGGAGGGACTAGAGAGACAGCTCATCTCAGTGCAGTTCCTGAATCTATGCCAGGCAGCTCACAACTACCTGTAACTCCAGTTCCAAGGGATCTGAAACCCTCTTTGGGTCTCCACAGGCACATGTACACACATACTCATACCCATGAATTGATACACATGCATACATTTGATTAGAACCATAAATAAACATCTAGAAAAAAGTGACCAGAAAATCCACAGGGTAAAATTGTGGTGAAATTTCAAATTTAATCACAGAAAAAGACTGGGGCAAATGTCAAAATTTTAAGTTCAGGTATAAATATCACCATCTATATTGAAACATAAAATTGGCCAAAGTTAGGGGAACTAATATTCTGACTTGTTTTCCATAATTCAAAAGTAAAGACAAAGGCACATTTAAACATCATAGATACATAAAGAACTTTCAAAGCTCTAAAAGGAATCTAAAATGTCAGGACAGAAAACAACCATTCCTACCAATGAGCATAATTCGGGTAAGCTGAGATAATGGCCTGAAACATTCTCCACTTGGATTCCAAAGAAAAATTCTATTCTCAAACAAAAGACAAAAGCCATGGCAAGTGAATGCTGACAAAAAAAAATGCACAGTGCCAATGTGAAACAAAAAGTCACCGTGATCCAAGTGTCTATGTGTGACAAGGGCACCCCCCCTTCCCAGTTCCCACAGCATTGTTCTCCAGCCACTTTACCAGACAATTCTAGTATGTTCTAGAATTACAAGGGATAAGCATAGTGTATGAACTACAAAAGAACATTGCAAAAATTCTAGAAGAGATT
The DNA here is from genome assembly GCA_004025045.1 of Sigmodon hispidus. NCBI lineage: Eukaryota > Metazoa > Chordata > Mammalia > Rodentia > Cricetidae > Sigmodon > Sigmodon hispidus. The sequence continues at coordinate 14,062 of PVIH01008770.1, forward strand.
ATAGCAAAGTATATACACCCTTTTGTGAATATGTTTACGTTTACAAAATGTATTTTGGTAGAGTCACTTAGAAAAACATTCAGGAGGTGTTACAGCTTATTATCTTATCATCTACTACAGTAGAAAAATAAATATAACTAAACAGTATTTAAAAAGTTTATTTCGTCTCATTTTATAAAGAGGTACCTTTACTACACAAGGATTAAATGAAGTAACATTCTCTCTCAAATCATGGAAAATGGTGGTCCCTGTTTTGAGTGTCTTTAAGAGTCATGTGTGAAATGGCAAGAAGCTGGAATATAAGATACTCTGAGAGGGTCCAAGTCTCCAGGCTCCCACAGGTAGAGACAGTATCAGATACTTCAGGGCATAAGTTATTATGAGACCCAGCCAAGTCTAGCTGAAGCAGAGCCCAGATAGTCAGCAAAACAGCCTGGGGTGATGCTGTCTCTATGGGCAGAGATGCATTTGCCATAATGCTAAGCTGTCAGAGTCGTAGACTATCCCCTCTCAAGAGCCCTGGGAAGAAGAGGAGGTTTTGGGTTTTACAATGTACCATGGGGCAAAATAAAGTCACACTATACCAAGAAGGCATTTCTGGCAAATTTTCTAAAGTGAACTTGCATAGGAAATGACTGGAAACTAAAATGATTCTGCAGCACTCTGTGCTGTGTTTCCTTGGTGGTAGTCATTTGTTTTGTGTCCATTCTTCCTAGCTCCTAGCTACTTTAACAGGGTAGAGTTTGCACCATATGTAACAAAACTCTATACATTATGAAATACAGTGGTGGAATAGGCACAAGAGAGCATTTCCCAAAAGGGAGAGAAGAGAAAGAAGCAAAGAGCGAGAGGCTCAGAGTGAGGTCAAAGCTGGCAACATACATTCCTTTAGACCTTGAGGCTTAGAAGCAATTCAATAATTCTGGGTTAAACGCTTCAGGCTCAGCTCTTGGGCTTCTCTGTAGATGGATGTTTCTTTGGGCTGCAAGCTCACAAAAATGACACAAAGACTTATTATTAATTATGAAAGCTTGACCTTAGCTTAGGCTTCTCCCATTAGCTCTTAACATAAATTAACCTGTATCTTTTAATGTATTTTCCTTGATTCAGTTACCTTTACCCTGTACTGTCAACCTGCTGCCTCAATGTCTGGCTAGAGACATTCTCTCTCTGTCTCTGTCTCTGTCTCTCTCTGTCTCTGTCTCTCTCTCCCCACCCCCCAGGCCTATATCTTCTGTCTAGCTATTGGCTGTTTAGTATTTTATTAAACCAATCACAGTGATACATCTTCACACAGTGTAAACAAATATCTCACCTCTTCTTCAGGACTTTAGTGAGAGGCATGCATCTCTTCACTGGGGTGGAGATCCTCCACTCACAGCTCTGCACATCAAGTGCTGTTCTCCCAGGTCAATGAAGGATGGCCTCCTTGGTTCTGGCAAAGGCCCCCTTCTAGAAGCAAGACAGTGTTTTTCTCTTTTGAAGATGCAGGAGGCAGGCAGTCCTTCACATCTCTGGATGGCCTTGGCCTTCCATAAAGGACAGACCGTTCTAGGCAAGCAGGGCTATAGCTAGTCCTTCCTCTTCTATGACATCTAAGGTCACTCACATTTCTCTCATCTCTTCTGTACTGTCAGTAATTATCTGCTGTGTTGGCTAGGTCAGTTCCAGTCTTAGGCTCAGAGAGTTACTAGAAGAAACATATCAGAGACTGACTGACTTACATGCAACAACAAAAAATATTTCTCACAGTTTGGGAGGCTAAGAAGTCCTGAATTAAGGTGCCAACAGATAGTGTCAAATGAGGGCTCATTTCTTGGTCCAGAGATTCTCGTCTTTACGTTATATCCCCACATAGCAGAAATGGTCATGTCTTCAGTAGGAAACTTATTATAGCCATGAAACTGTATCCTGTTGGAAATCTAGGTTGCAGCATGTGAATTTGGAGGGCATAGACATTCATTTGAGAGAATACGTAGTTAAGTTACTAATATTTGGATTTTTGTATTTCTTTAATTTAAATGACTGAGGATTTAATCTCCACAAAAAGCTAATTTCCCTTGCACAAGATTATGCTATGCTGATACAATGGGCTCAATTCAGCAACTGTCTTTTAGCCTGGCTGGGAGCAGAGAAAGCCATAGAGAATGCATGTGCATGTGTTATGGAGAACATACTGAAAGCTAGGAACTATATGGTCAATGATCTTGTCTCTGTATAACATGAAGTTCAAAATTTCCCTGCACAGGTAACATGAGAGCAACCACAGGCAGGTCCAGGGAAGGTCTGAATTGTAGTTTCTATTCTATTAGCTATTATCTAGGGCAGTTGTGATATATCTGCTGATTTAAGCATGTGGAGGCACTGACTGGGGCAGGGCATTCTGGAATTGTCATTTATATTATGGTACATTGGAAATTGACCATACAACTCATATAGGCTTCTGAAATTCTGTTAAGCATGTTAAACTGAATCAAGTTACCCTTCTTGGCTTTCAAATATACAGAAGGTAAAAATGGAATAGTTTCCAAGTATCACAAAATTACTTTTTTAATAATAACTTTCTGCCTTAATTGTTTTCTTTCTTCTTTTCATTCTCATAGTGTTTTTCATCTTTAGATTTCTTTTATTTTCCCTCCCAAGAGTGAGAGCAGTGAGTAGTTCAGCGACTGCCATCCTTTCTGGCCCATGACCCAAAAACCTTCGGCAATGTCTATAAAGTAAAAAATGTCCACAAATTATGATGTAAAGTTTATTAAGGGGTGTAATGGAAAAACAGACTCATGATTACTGAACAAGATGCAACTGCTAATCCAGCTGCAATTATCCTGCCATTCTGCCCAAGGGCAATGAGAACTAACCACAAAGCACATTTTCGGGTGCTGGTTCCTGCTCTAGCCACCCAAGAGACAACATGATCCCTCTTCCTCCAGCTCTTTTCCAGTCAGGTACACATGTCCACACTCCAAGTCTTGTTATCCCAAGGCCATAGGCTATACAGATCAAGTTTCCACAACACTTCCCTTTTTTAAAAAAACATCTCAATAAGAGGATTCTAATCCTAACACAAAGCTATATACAATAAGAACAATTATCAAATATTGTCTAAAAGAAAGAAAAGGTAATGATGTAAACAGAAATGGAACTACAACCAACAAGAACAATATCAAACAAGAAACGCATTCTACACATCCAGATTTGAACTGGCAAATTGCAGAGATTACTCCAATAGCTGTCCTATCCTGAAAAATGTAAGTCTTGTACCTGATATGCCCTTACTGAAGATATAAGAGAATTGTAACTGTAATGATCTAGTCTTCAACCCCATCAACGACCTGAGAAGGATAGAAAGTGCTGAAAAGTAAGCAGGAAGTGCAAGTAAGTGACCTCTAAAAAATACAAGAAATAAGAGAAACATCTGGTTGCCTGTATAGTCACCAAATGATTCTCTGTATCTATGGAGTATCCGTCTTTGGCTATAGGCCTAGAATATCTAAGAGACCATATTCAGAAGCAGGAAAATTTGAAGGGCTGTCCTACCTTTAGCAAGGTTATGCAGTCACTTTTTCTACTACCTTGCTTGTGCAGATTAGACAATATGCTTATTGTCAGCAATCGAGAAAGGACAGTTCTTTGCTCAGTAGACCAGAGTTGACAAGAAGATAAACTCCATATGGAGTGTCTTCGATGACCATCATCTTTTCAGGAGTAGATCAGTACTACCAGGAGTGGCCATGTTTCAAATTAACAGAATTCTAAGTTATTCAAACATTTAAATTCCATATTCTCTAGGTCTTTGAAATGTTTGAAGATTACCTATCCATATGAAATATACTTCAAAACCTAATGAACATGACTATAATTTTGACAAAAATGGGCAATTATTAACCTGAATTTTTTTTTTCAGGTTGAAACAATCAAGTTCAATTTCATTATGGAGGGGAAAGCCTTAAATACTCTTTTTCCCAGGCCCTCCTCCCAGCCAGGGAAAGGGGCTTTGATTTGTTGATATCTACAGCTTTGGGTGGAGGTCTCTTGCTGATCTAAGTCACCTTGTATCTGGACTCTTGTTAAGTTCCAAGGTAGACCACAGGTTGACTTGTGTGGAAATGCTTAGGATCATGTCTTAAGGCACTAATTATCACTAATTTGTATTGGATGAGGCCAGGCTGGTTTCCGGGCCCTTAGAAGCCCCTAGGGCCCATATATTCTACACAGCCTGGAGTAGGAGTAATTTCAGTACAAAAGGACCACAGAGGCAAAAGCAAGTCTATCAGGTATCTATTGCTAAGCAACCCCAATGGTGGATGACTATAATAATGTACACATTCATTTATTTGTGGACAAGGACCTGGCTTCAAGCTTGATACATAGAGGAAAATGACCTTGAACTTGTGATTCTCTTGCTTCTGCACCATGAATGCTGGGATTGTAGACATACATCCCTATGTTCAGTCTAGGCAGTACTGAAGATTAAACCCTCATGCATGTCAGGCAAGCACACTGCTAGTTAACCTGAATTCTTATAAACATATGCTGCTTCAAGACTAAAGCTTCACATTATAAAAATAAACAAACTATAAACAGGTATACAGTATAAGGACAATGACCTGGAATTTGTGACAATATACAAAAATATCTTAATCAGAGGTAGAAATATACAGTGCAATATGACAAAATGCCCTTAATTTAAATCAATATACAAAATATATTAAAATATACTGAATAGAACAAGAAAAATGTGTATGATATGACACATATAGTTTCACATTTGTATAAATATACAAAAATATTTAAATAGAAGTAGAAACATATATACAATATAACAAAAATAATTCTGAATTTGAATCAATATGTAAGTTGCCTTTTTAAAGGCAAATTTTGTTTTATTTCATTTTATTTTAAAAATCAATGTTAAACTTTATATAAAAAAGCAAAACATTCAGGATAGCTTTAAAAAACTCAATACAGTAATAAAACTGCTCTTTCTCTAAAATACATGAAACATAAAAAATAAAATCTAAAGCTCCTCAAGCCAGGTTAGGCTCAGCTACACATGAAGAAAGCACAGTAGGTCACAGCTAATGCCCACAGAAGCACTATGGCTATCACAAATTTCTGCTAAGCAATCCTTCTACAGTCAAACCAGAAGTTTGGTTTGTGTGTGTGTGTGTGTGTGTGTGTGTGTGTGTGTTACATAAATTATCTTAAAGAGGAACAGAAAAATAAGTTTACATTTATATCAATAAGCAAGAATTTATACTAATGCAAATTATCTAAAACTGAGTTTTTAGGTTACAAGTAGATATAATAACTTACCCTATTATTCTATCCTATCCCCTTTTTTTTCTATTCCAAATGAGATTCTTGAGTCTAATTTTTATTGTTCTACCCCTAACCCTAGGACAACTTCTAACCACCCCCTTTCAGACGACAATTATCCAAAATCCTGAGAAAAACAAAAACCTTTTAGGAAAGGGTGCGAGCTCAGTCAGTAAAGCATGAGACTCTTAGTCTCAGGCCCCTGTGTTCATGCCCCATAGTGGATGCCAAATGACATCAGATCCCACAAAAGTCTGATCTATAATTTATTAAGGGATGACATAGAAAAACAGAATCAGAAATATCAAACAAGATGCTGCTGCTGATCTAGCTGCAATTGTCCTGCTGTTCTGCTCAAGGGAGATGAGGACCAACTACAAGCCATGGTCTCCAATGCTTGATCCTGCTCCGACTATGCTAGCAAGTGCATGATCCTTTTTTCTCAGCTCTTACCCAGTCAGTTAGGCAGACAAGGCTACCCTCTAGAGCTTGGTACCCCAAAGCAATTGATTGAACAGATAAAATTCCCACAACACAGCTGGAATAGTCTAATCATATAGTCCTTTCAGTGAAAGAAAATTAATTAAAAGAAAAAAAGAAAGAAAGAAAATACAAATCAGTTATGGGCAATCTGAGTTCACTCGCCATTCCCTGATGGTGTGCTGCCTCTGTAGGAAAATAATCAATGTGAGGCTTTAGGCTGTTGATTAACTGAAGGAGAATATTAAAGTGTTCTTCCTACCTTTGACCTTTAAAAAGGAAATACTTTCAAGACATAGAAAGTTTTAGCAAAGTAAATCTTTACTAAGTTGTTATTATTGACTCTTCGGAAGGTACAGAAAAATAAAAGCAGAATGAAAATATTAGTCTAGGTATTTTTCTTCAAGGGCTTCAGGACAATTGGGAGGAAGTATTATTTTTTCTAAGTTGTTTTCTCAACACTGGCTATTGCTTCACAGTAGAGAAACTAAGTATTTCCCAAGAGGTGAGAATATTTGGGGTAAAAACAGATCCATGTTGCCAGGTCAGATGTGTATCTTATCATATGGAGATAACTCCTGCCTGAATGTCCCCAGCTACCAGGAAAGAAGCATGTTTCAGAGGTAAACTCACCATGAGCTGAAGACAGATAATTCTGATATTTTCCATGGTACCTCCAAAGTCCAGGAAAAACCTGTGACATAGCCATATGAGATGAATGTTAGTGAACAGAAATGCTGGAAAATGTCCCCAAGAAACCTTATGGTTTTTTAAAAAATATTAATAAATGTTTTGCATACTAGTTATCAGTATTAATTTTCTGAACTTCAGAGAAACAAAAGCACCTGTAGGTTTTAATTAACCATAGGTTTATAAAACTAAAATAAAACTATTTTTGTCATTCTCAAAGTGATTTTTTCCTTTACCATTAAAGAAAAGGTAGCATCTGTCTCCAGCAAGCACACACAGTCACCTTACAGGAAGCTTTCCATGCATTTTTAACAGGAAAAGAAGGGGGAGAAAAAACATTGAAATTGTTTTTTCCACATGCACGCTGAGTACCCTCAGTCTCTTCAGGAATGCCCTGAACATATTTACTCCGTGCTGTGTTCCATGGCACTACCATTCCAACCAAAACCATATTCGTCCTCTAATCACACATGTTTAATTTGGTTTTTACTGTCATTTCTAGCAAACCTATAAATGCATTACGGGACTTGAATAACATGTGTATGTTGATCCTTAGACTCCTGGAATATGTTTACTGTTCACTTAGACTTGCCTAGTTCCTTCTTGTCCCTGAGCACATAGCCCAGAGAGCAGCTGACCAATTGTCAATGGCAGGATGGCTGTGAGGTGCAAATCTGTGCCTGGAGATCCCAGTAACTGGGAAAGCTGTATGTTTTGGGAAGCTTCAGTAAGGGCCATGGGATTTTTACTAGGACCACCAAGAGAAAGAGAACTTCAATCTACATGAATTTTGGTGAAATGAAGTGCAGCTGGAGTTCCCCGACACATCTGGCGCAGATGCAAAGTGACTCAACCTTTTATTGCACATTTTTTAAAGTCTTAAAAATAACCCCGTGTATGTTAGTCAGGGCCTCTCTAGGGACAGAACTAATAGAGTGAATATATGTATGTATGCAATGGAGATGTATTACTTTGGCTTACAGGATATGGTTCAGGTAGTCCAATAATAGCTGTCATCATATTAGCCAGACTCAGAACCTGTTAGCTACTTATTCTATAAGACTGGTCACCTCAGGAGTCTCACTCTCAAACTGGAGATCTGGAGAATTCCAGGAGTGCCTGGTCTTCAGTTTGAGATGAAAAGCCAAGAAAGCTGAATTTAGTTTCATCAGAGGATGTCTGCATCAGTAGTCAGCTCAGCAACAAGGTAGATAAATACACCAGTGTGAGGCTATGAAAGAAACAGATTTTCTCTCAGACCTCTTTGATCTAGGCCACCATAGAAGGTGTGCTTACTCTGCAGGAGAGCCTTTTGCCCCTCATGGATTCTTCCAGGAAATGCCCTTGTAGACCCACCAAGAAACATATCTCTTAGTTCATTTCAGATGCAAATTTTCAACCAGTTCAGCCATTACTTCATGCAACCCAAACATTCTACACTTAGCAACTTACCCTCCCTCCCTCACCAAAAAATATGTTCTCACAATATTGTATATACAAATCTTACAAGCTTCGAATCTAGAAACAATTAAATTGTTCCATTTGAGAATAGTTAACTAACTCATAGTATATATTCTCAATGGTGTATATTTAGCAAGGAAAATAGAAAGCTTGATGTGAATATAACAATACATGAGTCTTGAAATTATCATGCAGAGGAAAAAACCTCAATATTAAAGAGTATGTAGTGTATTGTTCTACTTCTATAATGCATTTAATCTCTAATGATATAAAATATATTACTTATCTTGGCCTGAGGTTATTGGATTTATCTCCTGCAGAGGGGCAAAATAACTAGCAAAAGTTGTAAGGATGTTTGTTTATTGATTATGGTAGCAGATCAAAGCATATAAAACTGTTAATATCCATGATAATGCTCTCAGCGAGGCAGGCATAAAAAATAAAAATTAAATTAAACCAACTTGAAAACTGGTTTTTTATTATCATGAGGCAATGATTCAAAATGAATTTTTGTCTATGTTCTTAACAAATTCTGAATTTATGGTATTTCTATGTGAAAGTCAATTCAGAGTTCTGCTAAAAACAAAGGGACCTTGAATAAGGATATACAAGGATAGAAAGTGTGACTTCTTTGTTCATAATAATAATAATAATAATAATAAAATAAAAAAATAAAATAAAATAAATTGATTTTCAATTCTGTGTCTGTACAGGCAACTTATTGTAAAGCAGCTTCTCCACTGTTGAGGATGGTTTTGGCTTTACTTTGAGAATGGTTTGCCATGTGGTGAATTTATTAGTTGTCTAACTATTGTCTTGCTAAAGAAACACTTTAGGTTCTTGCCTTTGCTGGTCTCCTTGATATTACCACCCTTTATGGCTAATGTGCAGCTATGGAGATGCTGCTGCTGAGTCAGAAAAAGAAAGAGGCTAGTTCTTGTGCACCAAGTGAACCCATACAAAATTAATGGGTAATAGCACAAAGAGATAGAATATCCCATCCCTGATTTCTACATCAGAACAATAATCTTAAAGAAATATGATATGGGTGCCTACAAAGCTGAAGCATGGTATCACTCATTACTCACTAGGCACTCCATAAGCAGATGAACCCTAGAACTTTTCAGCACTGAGTCTTCATAATCATATACATGCTATTTTCCTGTTTTTACGAATATACAATGCAATTCATGTTTAGTCAGTGTTTTCTTAGAGACGCACAGAAGCAGAAACTACTTCCTCCTCAAGGCTGGTACATCAGCAGTTCCAGTCTGAAGAGGATTCCTACAATTTCTGGTCTTCAGACCAGTTAAAAAGCCAAAGAATCTGAGTTCATATTTCAGTGAAATCTTCATATCTAATTATTTCTCACTTATGAGGTTATGTGCACAAATTCAACAAAAGTATTTTATATCTGTATTTCTATTAGTAATGTATCTATTATTGTTTTTATTTTATGAATACGTTTTTTAAGTTTTTAAAAGTTCATTTTTAAAGTGAAGAGATGTTTAAAAATTCACTCAAATTTTTTGGTATGCTAAGCACACCAGTGAGAAGATTGCTTGTTTGAGTAAGAAAATGTCAGAATACGAACCAAAATATACATTTAAATGAGATTTTCAAATATGACCCATCTGAATAATACCCAGCTTCTCAATGAAGATTATGAAAGCCAGAATGTCCTAGATACCCATTATGTGGACATTAAGAGACCACGGATGCCAGCCCAGACTACTATATAGAGTAAAACTATCAGTCATCATAGATGGAATAAACAAGATAGTCCCTGACAAGCCAGATTTAAACAATACCTATCCACAAATCCAACCCTAAATAAGCACTAAAAGGAAAACTCCAATCTAAGAAAGCTAGACACACCCACAAAACCACAAGCCATAGAATATTCCACAGAAAGAAACCTCAAAGAAGGGAAACACACACACAACTACTACTACTGCTACCACCACCACCACCAGCAGCAAAAATAATGGTAATTAGCAATCACTGGCCATTATTATCCCTTAAGATCAATAGACTAAATTCACCCATACAAAGACACAGGATAACAAAATGCACCCAGTCTTAATACTAGGTAAGAAAATCGGGCTTGTCTAGAGTGGATGCGCCACGTTGAGCTGACCTACCTTGGGATGTCTTGCCATTTTTGGAAGGAGAATGGGGGATTTGGGAGGGGGAAGTTAAAGACTGTCTGGGAGGGATTAGGAAAAGGGAAGGGAGCATGGGGATATAGGAATAAAAAAGACTTCCATAAATAAAATAATGGATACAAAAGCAGGATCCATTCTTCAGAGGCATACAATAAAAACATCAATGTTAAAGACAGACACTACCTCAGAGTAAAGGGTGGGGAAAAGATTTTTCGATCAAATGGACTGAAGAAGCAAGCTGGTGTAGCCATCTAACAAAATAGACTTCAAACTAAAATCATCAAAAAGAGATTGGGAGGAACATTACATATTCAGCTCAGGAAAAATTCATCAAGATGAAGTCTCAATCCTGAATGTTTATTCTTCAAGTGCGACAGTACCTATATATGTAAAATAAAAATTACTCAAGCTTAAATTGCACATCAAACCCCACCCACTAATAGTGAGAGAATTCAAGACTCAACTCTCACCAGTGGATAGCTCTACCAGAGAGAAACAGAGAAATAAGGGATCTAACAGATATTATGACGCAAAAACAATTGATAGATACAAACCTTTTCACACAAACACAAAGGAATATATCTTCCTCTCAGCACCCCATGGAAGCATCTCTAAAATTGACCATATATTCAGTCATAAAGCAAATATGAATTGATACAAAAAATGTAATAACCCCTTGTATCCTATGACCTGAAGTTAGAGTTCAACAACAATATAAACCACAGAAAGCCTATAAACTCATGAAAAATGAACAACTCTCAACTGAACCATTTCTATGTCAAGAAAGAAATAAAGAAATTGGAGACTTCCTAGAACTAAATGAAAGTGATTCACAATAAACCCAAACTTATGGGACACCATGAAAGCAGTAGTAAGAGGAAAGTTCATAGCACAAAATGCTTACATAAAGAATTTGGAGAAATCTCACACAAGCAAATTAACAGCACAGCTGAAAGCCCTAGAACAAAAAGAAGCAAACTCACCCAGAAGGAGTAAAAGACAGGAAATAATCAGACTTGGGGCTGAAATCAATAAAATTGAAACAAAGAGAACAATACAATGAATCAATGAAGCAAAAAGTTGGTTCTTTGGGAAAAATCAACAAAATAGACAAACCCTTATCCAAACTAACCAAAAGGCAGAGAGAGAATATTCAAATTAACAAAATAAGAAATGAAAAGAAGAACATAACAACAGATACCTAGGAAATCCAGAAAATCATTAAGTCATACTTCAAAATCTGTACTCCACAAAAATGGAAATCCTAAATGAAATGGACACTTTACCTTACCAAAATGAAATCAAGACCAGAAAAACCACTTACATAGACCTATAACACCTAAGAAAATTGAAGCACTTATTAAAAGTCTCCCCACAAAAAAAGTTCAAGGCCATATAGTTTCAGCACAGAATTCTACCAGAATTTCAGAGAAGAACTACTGACAATACGTCTCAATTTTATGAGGCCACAATTACCCTAATACCCAAGCCACTCAAAGACACAAAAGAGGAGGAGAATTACAGACCAATTTCCATCATGAATATTGATGCAAAAATTCTCAACAAAATTTTGGCAAACCGTATACAACAATGTATAAAAGATATCATCCACCACGACCAAGTAGGCATATCCTTAGATGCGGAAAAAGCCTTTGACAAAATCCAACACTCCTTTATGATTAAAGCCCTGGAGAGATCAGGAATACAGGGAGAATATCTAAATATAATAAAGGCAATTTACAAGAAGCCGACAGCCAGTATCAAACTTAATGGAGAAAAACTCAAAGCAATTCCATTAAAATCAGGAACCAGACAAGGATGTCCTCTCTCCCCTTATCTATTCAATATAGTTCTCGAAGTTTTAGCTAAAGCAATAAGGGAACAAAAAGAGATTAAGGGGATACAAATTGGAAAAGAAGAAGTGAAGCTATCTCTATTTGCAGATGATATGATTGCATACATTAGTGACCCACAAAATTCTTCCAAGGAAGAATTATACAGCTATACAGTTATACAGTTATATAGCTGATAAACACCTTCAGCAATGTAGCAGGATATAAGATTAACTCAAAGAAATCAGTAGCCCTTCTATGCACTAAAGATAGAAGAGCTGAAAAAGAAATAAGGGAAACATTACCCTTCATAATAGCTGCAAATAGTATTTAAATACCTTGAAGTAACTATAACCAAAGAAGTAACAGACCTATTTGACAAAAATTTTAAATCACTGAAGAAAGAAATTGAAGAGGATATCAGAAAATGGAAAGCTCTCCCATGTTCCTGGATTGGTAGGATCAACATAGTAAAAATGGCAATTCTACCAAAGGCAATCTCCAGATTCAATGCACTGCCTATCAAAATCCCAACACAATATTTTTTGGACCTTGAAAGAACAATACTCAATTTCATTTGGAATAACAGTAAAGTCAGGATTGCCAAAGCAATTTTACTCAACAAAAGAACCTCAGGAGGTATCACCATCCCTGACTTCAAGCTATACTATAGAGCTACAGCAACAAAAACAGCCTGGTACTGGCATAAAACAGACTTGTGGATCAATGGAATAAAATTGAAGATCCAAACATTAACCCAAAAACCTATGAACACCTGATCTTTC